>JAYKAV010003205.1:256510-314276 GCA_035582835.1 Phoebastria nigripes | reverse complement strand
CGTGTAGATGAGGCGCTTAGGGACATGGTTTAGTGGGGCATGGTGGTGTTGGGTTGACGGTTGGACTCGATGATCTTAGAGGTCTTTTCCAACCTGAATGATTCTATGATTCTATGATTCTATGATCACTGATTTCTCCTCCTAATGGAAATAGAGCACAAGGTGCTGAATATTGACAGCTGGGTTCAATGTGTCCCTCACCTTTAATTTTGGGATGGGGAGGATGTCAGCATATCATTTGCATTCTTATCTGCTCAGTGCCTGTTAGAAAACAGGGTCTCCATCAAGCAGTGAAGGCATCAGCAGATGAAGGAGGCGAGTAGCCTGTGCTGCATGTGGGATCCAAGAGAGCCCTTTGCTGCTTGTGCTTTCCCTGCTCCGTTAGTCAGTCCCCTGCCCAGGAGGGGCACGTTCATCTCTGCATCATGGCAGTCGGGACTCAATTCTCAGAGGCTTGAACTTCAAAAGGAACGAAGGCAGCCCCTTGTTTGTTCAAAGTTCTCCTGAAACAGCCTGGGAGTGTTATTCTTTCAGAGTCCTTGGGAAAGTAATACAGATTTTGGTAACACCGGCAATTACAGAAAATGTTCTACAATTCAGCTGTGTTGAGCATGGCCAAGAAATCATTTTTMAAGACAGCTGTGGCATTCAAGGCATACTCTTTTCCTTCCCTTTTATTTTCTGCACAAAGAAGCTTGGTTGGAAAGCTCTCCCTTTCTGAATACCGTGCCACAGGAATCTCGCTGCCGTTCTCTGAATGGAACGAATTACACACAAAATGACAGAAATTGTTAGTAATGCATTTTTGCAGCTCCTGAAACTCTGATACTGCGGTAAGAAGGTTTTTCTTTGAATGCAGGCAAGGCTGGAATTTTAAAGGAAAAACTCAGTGTTCTGTATGTTTCCAGAAGAACACGGACTCTGCAGCGTTAGCCTTGTCCTGCTCTGGGCAGCAAGCCCAGGCGCTCTCCTGTTTGTGCAGGAAAGTTAGCATGGGGCATACGGTGAGAAACAAGAACAAGAAAAAAGCCTTTGCCTTTTTATAGTATAGATTTTCATCCCAAATGCATTTGGGCAGGTACAGTGACTTGTATTTACAGATACGCTTTCCATTAACTTCAGTCAGCTCCCAGTTTTATGTTGATTGTTTCCCGTTAATACAATATTTCCTATAGGTAAGTATACAGCACTTAAGGTTTAGCATGGGGTCACTGTGCAAGTTGCATATTTAAAAAAAAAACCAACAGATTGGCAGGTTCCCAGTCTCTTGCTTTTAGTATTTAGATTGACGCTATAGGACGAGTTCAACTCAAGTTGCCTTTTTTGTGAATGAGACATAGCTCCACTGGTGCCGACAGGGTTCACATGGTATAAACATGGTGTGGCAAGAGGAAAATGAGATCTGCCTGCTGCATGCTATGTAAGCCAGAGCTTCAGAAGAAAACAGCATTGTTCCTTTATATAACATTAATTAAGCATCTGCTGAAAAGTAAATGAGTTATGAGAATTCTTGATAAGTGGTATCGTTGTGGAATACCTAACGTAGAGTATTTCTCCAAGTAGAAACATTTCATGTTTCTGCTCTTTTACAGCAGGAATATTTCTCAGAAAGCTTTAAGCTGCTGCAGCAGAGACTAAAGGGGTGTAAATCAGCGCTGTTCTATGGAGCACTTGTGATGAAAACCGATGTGGGCTCACTGTGCACAGTGGTGCTATGCTGACTTACACCACCTAGAGATTTTTACCCTGCATGTTTAGAAGGATGACTGCAGCTGGAGCCCAATTCTGCCTTGCTATCCTTATTCAAGGTTGCATGTATAATAATATAATGGGACAAAGGAGCTTTCTCAGCACAGTCTATCCATGGACACTCCTAAAAGAAAGAGAAATTAATTTTGTAGATTAGATTTTACCGCCATTTCTCACATTGTGAACTGTATGACCCCAGGAGCAGAACTGAATCGAAGCTCACTACAGTGAAGAGAAATCACTGCTAACAGAAAATAGTAATAACAGTAATAATAAGTATTAGATTAAGTATTTTTTAGTGGTAAAGCTTAAGCAGTAGAAAAAGGGGCAAGAACATGCATAATGCTGAGTAAAAGAGAACGCTATCAGAAAAGAAAGGATTTATTTTTAAATGTGCCTCCAAATAACCCTATTATATTGGCACATCCTTTCAACTCCGGTCATGGCTGCATTAAGCTTCCTACCCAGTCAGGTCATCCTATGGGTATAAATATATGCTCTAAGTTACATAAAAGCCATCCAATCCTATTTGCATTGTCACTCTACGATACAAAATACTGTAATGACCTCCTTTTATGTCCAGTGCTATCTATAAAGCAGGCTTAGGCCCTTTTGTTCTTAAGGAGGTCAGCGGTCGCGTTGCTCTCTTAATGAGATTCAGGCATTCCCAGAGAGTTTTCCAATATTGCAAGACATACCTGGCCCCCGGCGGGACGGTTAGGGCTCTGCCAACACCTAAGTGGTGCAGACAGATCCCGTGTGACAGGTTATGCAACTGAGCTGGGCTTTATATACCCCTAGGACCTCAAGCATGTAAAGGGCTCCAGGGAAAAGAGCATCAGGTGAGGAAAAAATGTTTGCATACCGTGCTTCTTGGAGTGCTTTTGGCATTGTAGCAAACCGTATTAGAATAAATCTTCTGTTTCATTAGGGGGTCAACTTGTAAAAAATCCCTGGGATTTAGTAATGTTTTGTGTGTTCTAAAGTTGTAGGGGCTGAAATTCTACGAAGACTCAGAAATCATGGTTATTCCTCTCCGGAGAATGACACCTGGGTATATAAGGTTGTTGCAGGTATGAAAATTCTGTCTTTTTTTCTGCTTTTAATTAGATCTTTGAAATACCAGTATTTCTCTTCCTCACACTGATTTTTTTTCAAATTATTGCATGACCAACCCAAGGGAACACTGGCTTCTGGTGGGTTAACTTGCTTCACAACTCAAAGAAGCCTTAATTAAGCCTCTGCTGAAAAGTAAATGAATTATGATAATTCCTGATAATTGGTATCATGCTGGAATACCGAATGCAGAATACTTGGAAGGAGTTTATGTTTCTGCAGTGCTTAAACAGAAACTACTTCTCCATCATTTTCTCTTGCAATGGCTTTGTGTGTTTGGGGCAGCAGGAAAATGTTAATGGGAAGAAGGATGATGGATTCCTAAGCAATTCAAATGAGCTGTCAGTGAAACACTTCAACCAGCTTCTATAGTTGTGATAAAGAAACCTCAATCAGTAGTGACCTCTGGAACACTGGGAGACCAGAGTTTCAATCATTATATGAAGAAAAAAATAAAAGCATGCATAGAAAATGTTTTAAATCAGCTAAATAATTGAGAATAAACCAGCTCAAAAATATATATACCAAAGTAGAGCATCTTCCTTATTGTACTCCATATTTTGATATTTACAGAGTATATATCCTTTTGTTGGAAAATCTCACAGCTCTTAGCAATGGGATCTGCATCCAAAATCATAGACTATAGTAGCTAAGAGGTGATAGTTGAGTAGTTGAGAGGCTGAGCTAAGGATACCGTGTTTCAGTCCTAGCAGTGAATTTCTTTCACGCCTCCCTGCATATCTTTTGATATCACCTTACACATAGTAATTTTATTTGGAATTTCTTTTGTCTTTATTTATTCTGCTGCTGAAGTAGCCACACTGTCAGCCAATTTATCAAGGTCAGAGCACTCAGCTCTGATTATTTAAGCTCACATAAAAAACCTAGAATCTGGAAGTGAAAATCAGGCTCCTTGGAATCTGTCACTCCTGTCAGTGGTGCCATGCTTTCCGTCCATGGACTGCAAGGGAAAGCATAAAAAAACCATCATGATTTGAGGCCTAGTCATCATTTCGTATAAGAAATGCTGCAACTAGAAAGACACATGTTATGTTTTAACTCACAGCACCAATATGTATAGGAATTTGTGTTTTGCTCTCTAGGGAGTCCATGCAACTGTGTTTCTGCTTCTTGGTCAGTGTATCATACGTAGTAGGCAAGCAACAGTAACTTAATTTCTTTTCTGATTGTTATTCAGATAATCAGTAAATAATTAATTTTTTATCTTCACTTTGGTTGGCATTTCCTGCTTCTCTGTTGGACTTGACAAAGAGACTGTGTTAAAACTTGTCTGCTTGGTCTAGTCCTACCTGTGGAGCTAATAAAAGATGTTACTGATCCCTTTTAGCCTTGCTTTCCTGAATTAATAACTAACATTCAAGGGAGCATCAGTGCTTTAGTAGCTAATCTGTGGGAAGGAAGAGATCTTTGTATTTCACAGAACAAGAAAGTCCCTTCTCCTTTATGCCTAAGCCTCCACGCTTGATTCAGCTCTCCCTCTCAGCCAAGTAGCCAGAGGGAACCCCGTTAAAGTCACTGAAATCAATGAGTTACGAATGAAAGAAAAATCGTATCAGAAATGCGTCCTTTCTTTTACGAAGTGACAAAAAGGGGGGCCTTCCAAAATGTGCAATAGTTTGTGCCGAATACTCTTCAGCAGAAAGCAGAGTCATACTATATTAAATGACATGGAGAAGAAAAAAGTGCTTTGTAGGTTCCAAAGACCCGCTTTTGTGTTGCACTGAGCTGAATCAGCATGTAACTTGCCCTGTTTCTCCCATAGACTCAAGCGGCAGGAAAAATCGTTATCAACTCATCAGACACACTGCTGCAACGGGCGGCATTGCTGCTGGGAGTGTTTGGGATCAGTATATCCAGCTACAGCACACACCAGCTAGCTCTGAAGAAGAGACTTCCCTTGACCCGTTAAGCTGCTTTGGGATGTGACCCAAGAAGTAAAGGTTTATGTCAGTAGTGCTGATGAGTGGCTTTTCTGCCTCAGTTACCGGTGTGGAGGTAATGAGACACTTTGCAGCCGTGATTTCTACATGCAAAGTTAAAAAGATGGAAGAATTACAGACTTCTTCAAGAAAGAAAAAAAAGAATAATGAATAGCAGAGGCATCAGATTTCCAAGTAAGATGAACTGTCTGTAAATACAATGGACTTCTTTTGTTATCCAGTGTATGCATAGACAGAGATCTAAAAGTATAAAATACAGTTAAAGTCAGAGGAGGTGTAAACAGACTGATGGGGGTGCCGTGCTTCCTTAGTGTCACCTTGTTGCAGCTTTTGCAAATTGACTCCTATGCAAAGACTGGTTTTGAAAAGGAAAAGTTAGAAGCAATATATTCCTCATGACAAGAGTTAGACCAAATAAAAATCATCTCTCGTAAACTCTTTGTACTGTTATATCTAACTAGATATGTACATTTGTGTGTATTACAGAATTTGTGCACTCTAACTTTCCCTATTGAATCTTAAACACTTCTTGATGCCTTTTGTGTGGAAATATTTGTGTATTGTAACACAAGCTGGTAGCCTTCTGCAACAGCAGGGATGGCCACAGGCTATACCGTCTGTATGGTGTTGGGAAGGAACCATGGCACCAGACCAGATAACTTTGTAATTCTGTACAGAAACTCTCTGCTCTAGGAAGTATCAGTAAAAATACTGGGCTGGGTTTCGTTGCAGAGTTCAATATCTGATCGTATTCCTCTGCTAAGCCCACTCATCCCATAATATACATTCTGATTAAAATAAAAATAGAGATTGAACTTTTTTTCCCTCCTTTTCCCTTGTTTTCTTGTTCTTCTCACTCGATGCAATAGCTTATTCAGGAATGTTCTCTTACAATCGGTTTGCATTTTTTCAACTGTTTCTGATGTTTTATGTAAACATGGCTTTGTAGCCTCTTCTGTGCATATGTTAGCATTTAAAATCCTTTGTTCTCAGTTGCTAAATACAAATATTATTTTGGGGTTTTTTTGCGTGCTTAAAATTATTTCTTCTGTCAACAGTGTTTATATTCAACCACTAAGGGGCATCCTACACAGCTGAATATTTTGAAGTCTTCAGATTGCTCATTGCAACATTACAAACCTCAAATTGAATCAGGTTGAAATTTATACCTTTTTTAAATTTTTAAATTGTTCTTGCCCCTGTTTCCCTTTCTCACCCCCTCCAAGAAATGTCTCTCCTCCCCCCACAACCGTTGTTAAATTGAAGAAGATGAGAAAATCAGTGTTTACAAGGTCATTTTTTACAATGTACCAGGTCACAAATTACCTCCATCTTGTATAGCCTTCTGTTTATATTTAAAATAAAAAATCATATAATGGAATATTCCATCTTCTGCCTTCACCTACCAGAAATGAAAAAAAATACTTGATCCCTTTGACAAAAGTAAGAATGATGTCTCTGGAAAGCATTTAATCACATTGATTGAAGATATACAGTGTGACCCCCACCACCACCCTCAATATGCCATATTTATGGCTTTTTAATCAATGCATATGATTTTGGGCAGCTGCATTTTTTTTAACTGATTTCCTGCCCCCATGCAACATGAATGTAAGATCATTAGCTGATTTCAGTGCCATTACTATGCTAATATGAACTCTCCTGTTAGACAAAAGCTAAGTGTAACAATGTAATTTTAAGAAGGTATACTAGAATAAAATAAATGATAACTTGACCACTGAGATGTTCCCATTTTACTGTATCACGGAAATGATGCTCATGAGGAATATGTATTTTTTCCATGAGAATTGCTTTGAATAGTTTTGAAAGTTTTCTCTAGTACCACTGAAAATGACAGGAGGACAACACAGGCAATAGGCAAATTGAGTGCGGAGAGACTCAGTAAAGGTACGGGCCTTAGGAGCCTCAGGAACACACAAGGAAGCACCAGGAAGGTGTAATTGAAATTAATTACAAAACGGATACGTTTAAACTTGCTGATGATGATTTGGGCCTGGGCTGAAAATCAGCTTTAGGTGAAAAGTTGGGACTGCATCCAGCAGAAGATTTAGGCATCTGTAGCTAGCCTATCTGCTCCTGTAAAAATCTAAATCTGAAATTTCAATTTTCTAAAGTACTGCCATCTCATGCTGGGCATGACAGACGGCCACGTGCCCGTCCCTCTCACTGCTGCGGCTCCCTGGAAGATCTTCTTTCAGGTTTCCCCTCAGCCGGGTGAGGCTGGGGCGTGTTGAGCACCAAGACATCGAAACCTGGTAGGGGTGCACAACAACATGCCCATCTTCTCATCCTCCCTGCGGCTGGAAGCACAGAGATGGACTGGGGGCTGCCCAAAATATGACTGGAAGCTAATATCTCCTAGCACCTTTTGTCCTGCTGTTTGTTACAGCAAACACTCTTTGGCAGAGGAAGGAAAGGCGCCTGCACGGCGACTCTCACAAAAGGAGCCCGTGGCGCTGTACCTTCCCTCTACATGTTCTTCTGAAGGACCGGCAAGGTCCGTGGGGTCCTGACTCCTAAAGGAGGCTGGCCGTAGGAACCTGTCCCAGCTCTGCATCCACTACGGCAAGGGGCCCAAATTCACAACTGGGACAAGCTAAAGACTTTTTCCTCCTAATTGCCTATTAGCTAAGTTTGCCCTCTCCCTGCACTCAGTGTGCCATGTGCTTGGACCCTACCTAAGTTTGCCATGTTTATAGACATCTAACTCCAGTCTGCAGGCTCAGTATGTGGCTGGGCTTCCAAAATCTGGGCAGGATACTGCTCCATGCTGCAATTCCCAAACCTGCCTGTGAATTCAGTCTTCAAAGCTCCAAGCATGCCAAACTTCAAGCATATGTTTATGTCCTATTGAAGTCAAAGGGGAGTTTAAGGAACATCCTTATATCCTTTGCCAGACTGAGGTATTTAATCTCTTCCTTGATCTCCCCCAAAAAGCAATTTACATTTTAAACATATTTGTACTTTTGTTTATACGGCTTTTACTTCAAAAATGTTGGCAAGTCATCAACAATTGAATGCTGATGAAAGTCAAGAGCCTGGTGAGCTTGGGGAGGTTAATGCTGCTTTACTTAGTTTTGCAAAGCTTTTAAGAAACACCAGCAATGGATTTCATTTGGCACATAAATTGTTATATTTGAGGAATTACACTCCAGGAATTACTTTTTACCTTCCCTAGCTTGTAAAAATATTTAAGTAGAAGCACTGTTTAAGCTAGTAAATATTAGACCTTCTTTACAAATACACTTGAAAAGCCATTTCATATATCGGATTGGTTTTACCTCTAATATCAGGCAAATATAGGTTAATATCTCCTGATGCCAAACAATTTTAATTAAACTAATCCACTTCTAACAGCAGTAACTTCTCTAGTTTGAATTATGTCTTGATACATCAAGTTAATTATTTCATTCTTTGAGAAGGAATCCCAAGAGATTTTGTAGCTGTTTGGTTTGTATGCCTGAGTCCACCTCCTAAAGGCAAGTGAAATGAAAGTATTAAATAATCAGAAAATCAAACATGGTTGGTATTCTCTTCAAATAGAAGTAGCGTAGACTGGAGAGTTGTTTGAGATAAATGGCATTGCTAGTGAATATCAGAGAGCATTCAAGCTTGATCTCTTGTGCTAAATAAAGATGATTAAATTCACTTGAATGTTTTATGAAAAACTCTTATCACATACRTATACTCAGTTGTCTAAAGCAGAATTTCTGTCTTCTTCCATCGGGACAGACAGCCTAGGACAATTACTCAAGGTAACACTCATTTACTAATACGGGAAGTGTAAAATGAAGGCAACGTCTCTGACATCTTTTCATGCATCTTCTGGAAACTACGTTTCTGCATCAGAATTACCGCTCTAGAGCATTATTTATCTCTGAAGCTGGAGATTATAGAGTTGCAGATTGTGCATCTCCAAATATGCCATAGACCAAGAAGGCAAACTTGAGTAGTTACCAATCAGTGGACGTTCTGTCACTTACTAGGCAGTGGTAATGTCATCGTGACGCTGAGCCTTTAATTTGTGTATCAAACTAAGAACAGAACACAAACAAGAAACTAATTTTTCTACCCCTAAATTACGTGCAAGTCTTTCTGTACAGCAGATGTGCTGCAGGCTGATGAATTGGATCACTGGTCTGGGCTCTCTTCTGCCCTTCAGCTACCCGCAGGTTTCATGTTGTGCAGAGCTGCTGTCTAGTTTATAAAGCATCTGCCACGGCCCTCGATGGAGGCACTGTACGGCTTGGGGGTTGTTCTGGCAGCGTAAGCCTCATACCACCAGTGCCTTGCTGAGAAGCCCTTCACTTTAGACCATGCATTTTTACTAGGGTTAGATGCATGGAAGTCTGGCCTCAGCTGAGGTTTTGCGTGCTGCTGTAATGGTAATTAATACCGCCAATAAAACTGGGGCACTGACACTGCGTGGGAGCTTCCTTCTTAAAATGTTCTGTGTCTGCATCGCCTTTTCAGTCGCAAGTTGTACAGTGGGTTTATCAGTGGCAGAGCTGTGTGTTAATGGTAATTCACCTCCCTGGCTTCAGTCGAATGTGGCCACAGGGATTTAAATGAGAAATGATTTTACCTGTGCAGTGCAATGGTGCTTCCCTATGAATATATTAGTGATAAAACAAAAAAAAAAGATATTGATGCTTGTCACGTCTTTTCCTACCTTGGATAAAATGCCTTTTCCCCTCTTAGTTATGAGTAGTCAATGACAACACAAAATAAGCCCCTAAATCAGTCTTGTCTTTCATATGACTTTCTTGTTACTCTTCTACAACTATCGCAATTTAATAAGGTAGCTGAAAGGTAGTTTAATCAAATGGTAGATTAATATGGTTCCTGGGGCTATGTTCACTTCAGTTTTTAACTAAGTGTGTAATCATGAGCCACGGTGTGTCGCTGACTCTTAATCAGAGTGCCCCTGGCTCTGTAGTGAGTGTGTTTGTAAGCATAAAACCAGCCCAAAAGGGCCCTGAAAGAGATATTTCTTCACCTCCCTAGCAGCATTTTTGCGTGACCTTTTTTAAGAGCGCAAAGTGCTTTAAAACCAATAATCCACACCTTTTCGAAAGTTTTTAGGAACTTCACTGACAAAGTCCATCCTGCGAGGGAGACACTGGAGGCAGGGTGGTCAAAGGAGGTATCTGATGCCAAGCGGAGTGAGGGCTTGAATTAACTCTCAGTGGGTGCTTCTGCATGTTTCCATTCAGAAACGATGGGTGAGATTCAGCTTGGCTGACAGGAGCGATGGAAAGGTTGACCAAGTCTGCCAGTGCCCTTAGCTCCCTCTACAGACAGCAGAGACGGGGCCTGGGGAGGCCACCTCCACCCTGCCACCGGCCAGCGGCCTGAAGGTGCTTTAAGATGAGCTGAAGGAATGTGGATGGTTTCCTTGCATGTGAAAGCACTTAACGTTGGGGGTTTCTTTTATTTTTCTGTAATTTTCCTGACCGGGGAAAGGGTCTGTAGCTTGTTGCTGTTATTTAAACCAGAGTAAGGAAGAAATACCAAGGCAGAGTGACCCTGCTGCTGGTAAAGGTTTTTAATCTTTAAAAAAAAAGCAAATAACAAATTGGTTTGTCCTTTACTCTGTATTCTTCAGTAATGAATTACAGGAACTTGAAACTCTCAGCCCAACAGGGCTAGTGGCACGTAAAGCCAAAATGCATGAAAGCTTGAACAGAATCCTCACTGCCCGGGAATAACTCAAACACCGTGTGCCTTCCCTGTCACAGCTGAGCCATATTTCCTTTTAAAAAGCAAGCTTTGCCCTGAGGGAAAAGAAAGTGCATGGGACTGTGCTCTGCTCCCCCAGGTGCTCTTCAGCTGCACTGTGGTAGGTCCTCGCTGCAGGCAAGGAGAGGAAGGGTGGAGGAATGGCACCGGAACCTTTGCTTCACCATGACCCTCTGATGGCACAAGAGCCCCTCGGCTGCTAGTTCGGGCCAACGCAACCAGAGTATCGCTGCACCTTCGGTGAGGCTCCACATCTCTGTCCCATCTGCTGTCTCCTGCTCCCAGAGCTGCTTTCTGGCTCCTCTGAAGCAAATGGAGCTGTGACTGACCCTCTGTGTGTCTGTCTGTCTGTCTGTGCACATAAGGGAGAGAGGGCGAGAGCAGCCTCTGGCCCTCAGGCTGCAGGAGGTGGTGAATACTGAAGAGGCATGAGGAGGGATGCCATCGCAGCACCAATGATTTGTGCAAATCCCTGGCTCTTCCCTGAGTAACGTGCAATCTCCCGCTGGGTCTTAGCTTTCATCTGCAGCACAGCTCTGGCAAGAGCTCTTTCATCAGGTAACTCGGAGTCCCCTTTTCACTCACTTGCCGATTACATCCCGTTCATTAGCCCTGGAGCTCACCTAAGGGATTATTTGTAATGTTTCATTCCCAACTGAATTTGACTGTTAATTTGATAGCATAGTACCAAGAGGAGAAACTAAAGAAACACCGGGAGTGTTTGCCATGAAAAGATACCTGCAATGTTTTTTGCTACTTTCCTCCTTGTCGTCAATTTTTCAATAACAATTCTGCTCTTGTATGCATGTCCCTGCATCTCCCTGCCTTTTCCTTGCCAAGCAGAAAAGCCCTGAGGCCTCAGCTGACCCCATCTTGCAGAACAGCGTGCGATGGGAGGAGAGGCATCACTCAGCGAAGAACAAGAGAAGCAGAACAAGCATCCCTCCCACCGGGTGAGGGGAGCTGTAAATCTCAACTCCCGGCCAGGCAGTGAGCACAGGATCACGCTGAGCCCAGGGTGGCTGTAATGAGCTCATGCTTCTGCAACCATTTAGCAAAGCTGGGGATTCAAGCTCTGGGTAGTTTTAGCTGTGGTTTAACTACACAACTCTCTCAATACAAGTTTGTGCCAAAGTGACAGGAGGATGAATGTAAAGCAACCAGTTTATACTGGGTCACTAACAGGTTTTGGTTTTTTTTTAAAATCATACAGTCTGAATTCCATTTCATAATTGCTCTCCCACATTAAAGCAAAATTAGTTCCTCGCTGAGAAGCGCATTAAAAAGCCCAGAGTTTGCTCAAGGATATCGACACTGGAGTATGATGCTACACCTTTATCTCACTAAACCTTAGCCACCACACATTAAATAGCCTGAGCTATTTCCATAGGTTGTCTCCATAGTCAGTGCAAAAACTGAGCACCTCCAGAGAGCAATTCATCCCCTTCAGGAGGTGTCTAGAAGAGGTGGGCCAACTCCCCCTCTGAATGTGTGCCCCTCTCCTTACTGACTGCGGGCTGGACACCTCACTTTTAGAAAGCGCAAGGTAGCAGAGACAAATCATCCCTATCTCTACAGAAATGTCCTATGCCAATAATAGCAATTTCCCATTGAAGATAGACACTGAGATAATCAGTTAGCAAATCCAGAGGCAGGATTGCCAGGCTCTGGGCAGCTTTCAGAGGGAGCCACTGAGCTGCAGGACACTGTCTCTGGGTCCAAGAAAGTGGAGTCTGGGCACCGACCAGCACAGGCAGCCCCATGGCGGCTCACCTCCCATACGGAGGCACCTGGAAACCTCAGAGAGCTGAAGCAGCACTGAGTAAGAGCATGCTTGCACCAGAGAGGTGAATGCAGCAGCGCGTATCACAGTAGCAGGGCTGACTAGCATTAAGAAAGGCTGCAATGAAGATGCACAGGTCCGGGCATCCACATGGGAAGTAAAAGCCCACAAAGGACATTTCATATTTCCTTGGGAGCTGAAGCCCTTGCCACCACGTGTGCACTGTCCTTGCACTACAACAGAAGCCGCTAGACGGGTGGTTGGCACGCATCTACTGACCATCCGCCCCGAAAGCGGCAGGATGTCCTCTGCAGAAGGAACAGCTTCCAGGCACCCAGAAAACCACAACAGCGCTGAAGGATCCACCACAAAGCACGTTCAAAACCCTGCCAGCTACTGCCCTCCATCTCTCCACCGCAGGAACAGTGACCCCCAGTCTGGTCACTCTTGTCCCGTCCAGTACCACCTCTCTTGGTGGTCCTTCCAGGGAAATGACCTTCATCAGCAATGAGGTCATGAGAGCCGGCTTGCCTCCCACCTCCCCTGAAGCAGAGGCACAGCCACTGCCTGCAGGCTGGTGGCTGGAGGCCGGAGGTGGGCTGGAGGCTGGAGGTGGACTGAGGGCTGGAGGTGGACCAAGGGCCAGGGTGAAGCCCAGCGGCCACCAGAGCCTTCTGCTGGCCCCAGGGCATGAGGTGTGGCCAAAGCAGGAGGTGCCAATGTGCTGTAGCAGCCCCACAGAGGCCACTTAATTGATTAACTTCAATTGGCATACAAATACAATTTAACAAGTTGCCCAATCTTTTATGTAAGCTATGAGGGAAGAGCAGAAAATTAATCATTTCTGAGTGAGAAATATAATCTGCAAACAAAAAACAAAAAGAAGAGGAAAGTGCAGCTCAAAACTCTGCAGCTCTATGTTAAAATATGCTTCAAATACTGTCTTGAATCTTATTTAGCTCATCATTATTTTGCTATCTGAGCAACTTGTATATAAAGACACAGATTTGACTGACATAACGTGAAATATCTGAGGTATTTAAACTAGGAATACAATTACTTTAGGTTCTTCCCACTATCACTGGAGAGAAATAAACACTTCTCAGTTCTTGGGTGAGCCAGTCCACCTTCCAGAGGCACCTATTTCTTTCCACTGATTATGGAGGGAGCCTACTGTGTCTGTGCTTCTAACTTAGGCATCTCATTTAGGTTCCCATAGCTAGCTAGGATGAATCCAAGCCAAAATCAATCCGTTTAAGTTTCAAATCTCCCACCACCAAAGGCCAAGCTGAACTTGCTGTTACAGCAAACAAAAACCACAGCTCTTGACACTTGGTTTTCCCAAACAACAAAGCCACAGTCATGAACAGCATCACAGAATCACAGAACGGTTTGGGTGGGAAGGGACCTTCAGAGGTCATCCAGTCCAACCCCGCTGGCATGGGCAGGGACATCTTCAACTACATCAGGTTGCTCAAAGCCCCATCCAACCTGACCTTGAACACTGCCAATGATAAGGCATCCTGTTCCAGTGTCCCACCACCCTCATAATAAAAAATTTCTTCCTTATATCCAATCTAAATCTACCCTCTTTCAGTTTAAAACTGTAGGCCCTTGTCCTGTCACTACCGGCCTTGGTAAAAAGTTTGTCACCATTTTTCTTATAAGCCCCCTTTATATATTGAAAGGCCACAATAAGGTCTCCCTGGAGCCTTTTTTTCTCCAGGTTGAACAACCCCAACTGTCTCAGCCTTTCTTCATGGGAGAGGTGTTCCATCCCTCTGATCATCTTCATGGGCCTCCTCTGGACCCACTTGAGCAGGTCCATGTCTTTCTTGTACTGGAGGCCCCAGAGCTGAACGCAGTACTCCAGGTGGGGTCTCACCAGAGCAGAGTAGAGGGGCAGAGCCACCTCCCTCGACCTGCTGGCCATGCTTCTTTTGATGCAGCCCAGGATATGGTTGGCTTTCGCACGTTGCTGGCTCATATCTCATTTTTTGTCCACCAGTATCCCCAAGTCCTTCTCCACAGGCCTGCTCCAATCCATTCATCCCCCAGTCTGTGCTGATACCAGGGGTTGCCCAAAACACAGGGGCAGGACTTTGACTTGGCCTTGTTGAACCTCATGAGGTTCACATGGGCCCACCTCTCTAGCCTGTCAAGGTCCCGCTGGATGGCATCCCTTCCCTCTAGCATATCAACTGCACCACTCAGCTTGGTGTCATCCGCAGTCCTTTTCAGACAGAAATGATGTTAGTTAGAGATACCCCGCACCCCGGCACTGTGCAATGCATGTTGAAAGGGGTGTGAAGCAGCACAGCAAATGATCTTGTATGTGTCAGCACTGAACTCCCTCCAACCCTGGGCCATCTCATGTTGCTCGTGAGCTTCACTGTCATCCCTGAGATTTGAACAAAAAGTGAGTTGTGCTCTACCTCRATTTTCATGGTTCCTTTAAAGCTGGACTTCACGTACTTGTTGTAGTCTAACAGCCCTTTAAATGAAATATACTTTTGTCAATACCTATACTATAGTATTCTTTCTGTTAGCACAATGTTTGGCATAAAATGTTACTGGTTATTATATTCTTTAATTCCAGGGACTGCTGAGAAGTTCTCAATAAATAATAATTTTCATTTATTTTCAGCGCAGGCATCTATAAGTAATTGTGTAATATCGCTGAGGGTGAGTTGTCTGCAGGTCCGTGCTACACTGTAAATAAAGTGCTGTGTGTGCTTTGTGCTATGTGAGCTGGGGTGGTGCCAAGAACCTGAAATCATCCACTTTACCGAGAGAGAGCGAGAAAAAGAGAGGGTATATGGAGAAAACAGCTCAAGTTTTACATTTTGGCCTGGTTAGGGACTCCAGCAGTTGTTTCAGTTCCTCACCTGCAACAGGCAGGTAATAATATTTCCTTTTTCTCACACTTCTGCTCTGCCAATGGCCGCCCTCCCCATGCAGGCAGCGTGTGCCCTGGGTGCCGGTTCCCCCAGGCAGAGACCTGCTCTGCATTTGGGCAGCACTTTAGACTGCATGGGTTAGCCTGGTTGACCGCAGCCCCCTGAGTTGCCTCATACCATCAGGCACTTGCACCGAAGAGCCTTGGTCTTTGCATGGAAGAATATGAGCTGCTGCCATAGGTAAGGATACAATAGCAAAAAAAATGGCCTGTGGTTTAAAAAAAAAAAATCCCTTGAATAGAAATGATGGCCTTCTGGGTGCTTAAGATCCTCTCCTCCTGAGAAAAAATCAAAACCTGCCAAGATCTTAAGTCATCTGGCTCCATATCTATCTGCAACTGACTCAGCGGTCTTCCCTTCCTCCAGCTGCATAAGTAGCATGTTAAGTGTCCTAAAGCTAGGGATGATATCAGTCCTTGATGAATGAACATCTACTACTACTATTGCAGATGCTCCGAGAGGCCCCCAGGATGTCCCTGCTGCGCTAGGCACATACCAATACTAAACACAATTTCCTGCCCCAATTTGCTTTCCATGCAAATGAGCAAGATGTAAAGTTTGACAGGTCACTCTGGCGACCTGTTAGTGTTTCTGAAAAGTCAAAGGTTAGCAATAGAATTTTTTTCCTGCCTTTTTTGCCAGTGGCTCCTAATAAAAGAAGCGGGAAAAATATCAATATGCTTGCACGGTGAGAACAAGGAAACAACTGAATCACTCAGACCATCAACCTCACTGAAAATGTCTGTGCTGTATTAGATAATGTTGAAAGGGAGTTATGCCAATGCCTCAGATGCTTTGTACATACCAAGTCTGAAACAGTGATATCTAATAGTTGTGATATCTAATTCATATAATCAGTATATGGTTATTTTAAGTAATATTTTAGTATGAGAATCCATTTGCTTCCATTACCTGAGAGGTGCTACAGCCAGAGAGCAAGCATTCACCTAGTAACTATGCTATTATCAGGTGGACCTGAGGAAATTCATTTTGGAGTACTTTGAGATCTGGCTGAAGAAGTCTCAGAGCCATTAGTGGTTATAGCTGAGGTTGATGAAGGATGGGGGAGGTCCTAGAAGACTGAAAAAAGGGTAAATATCTTTCAATGGAAAACCCTAGGATCAGCTTGCCACTCAATGGTGCTCAACAAACACTCAACAGTACTCAACAAATAAATCAGAGCTATCTGCAAACCCAAAGAAAAATAAGAGGATAAAAAGCAGCTAACATGTTTACCAGGAATAAATCATGTGCAACCAACCCAGTTTCCTTCTTAGACAACATTACAAGCAAGTGAGCAAGCATCGTAACACATGACTTCAGTTAAGATGGTCAGAAATGACATTCTCATACACAAGCTGGGGGAAAGCACTCTTAAATGAACTGCAGTGATGAGATTACAAGTCTTGTCCAAAAACCTACAAAGAATGAACAGTAATCTTTGAGTGTCTGGAAAAAAAGTACGGAATGGGCTGCTGCAYGCTGCTGTGAACGGGGGCTGCCTGATATTTTTATTAATGACTCATGTTATGAGAGTGGGTATGCATAAAACATCAACCTCGGAAGGTCTGCAGGCGCCGAAAGACAGGAGCAGAATTCACAATGATCTAAAATCTGCAAAGTGCTCTCAGATCGGCAGTGGGATTCAAGAAGGACAAGCACAAAAAGCTTGATGCTTTGGCAAAAGCATCAGCTGTGCGAACACAGGGTGAGGAGCAGCGCAAGATCAATGGAGTGAATCACAGCACCAGGCAGCAGCGTCAAATTCTTGTGGGGGCGAGAAGCAATCTCGTGGGGATGTCAAGAGTGGGGGTGCAGGCTTGAAGGCATGTGGAGGGGTCCTCCTGCTTTGCTCAGTGCTGGTGAAGGCCCAGGAAGACTGCTGTGTCTCGTTTTGGGCACCACCCTTCAAGGAAGATGTGGACCAGTTGAAGAGAGCTCAGAGGAAAGCAACAAAAATAAGAAGTGCAGAAAATGTGACCTGCACATAAAGACTGAACAAACTGGTAGCCTGGAGAGGGGAAGGCTGATAAGTGCCACGGACCTGACCATCTCCCCACCAGCCCTGACCATGGACACCATGCCCGCAGCGTGCACCTCTGCTGACTCACAAAAAACAGGAGGTTTTTTTCACTGACCTCCCATACACACTGTGTTACAGCACTCTTGCAAAGCTAAGGCCGCCCCACTTGGCTGCGCTTTAGTGGCTACGTAGTACACACTGCTGCGCCGCAAAGTTAATGCTGGATAAAGCTGGTTTGGACAGGAGGTTATCCTGGAACCAGCCAACACACTGACCAACGCTCGATACTGCAGAATCACCAGAGGGAAGATGCCACTTAACATCCAAGCAGGGATGAGCCATCTCAGACCTTTTCCGTCCCGCAGGTTGGCATCCAGTGACATTGATGTGCATGGCTGCATTGCCAAGCACTACCAAGGGTTGTCCGGTACAAGCGCAGTGCTGGAAATAGGTATTTTGGTTTTAGTTGTTTTTAGTAAAAGAAGTTCCAGCAAAGTCGATCTCTTGCTGTTCTGTCCATTCTGCCTGGGAAAGGGTCCATAATATTGGGAGGAAAAAAAAAAAGTTTTGCTTAGATTTGTAAAGGCACTGAAGCCAAAATCATGACTTCCTACTTCAGGTGCCTTTCTTTAGGTACCGCAAAGCTCGACCTTACCTAAGTGAGCTGTACCATGCCAGGAGGGTGCCAGGGCTCCCCGGGGGGGCAGGGGAAAGAAGAGAGGCTGCAGAGCAGCCCAGCTGCTGGGGCAGCTACTCCAAAATATCTGAGCCTCCATCAGTGCTTGGACACTCCTGGTCACTCGGGACCCACCAGCCAGTGGAAACTCTTCCCAACGCATGCATCCACGGACAGCTGGTACCTCTGGGCACGCAGCTGGAGGGGAGCAGATGGTGCCACTCGCTCCTCCCCAAGAACCCAGCAGTCAAAGCACCCGTCTCAGGATGACAAAGGCTGGGGGTGGCACCAGGCTCATCGCCGGGAGTGCTATGTCCCTGGCCCTGGCCACCTCCCAGCCCCGTGAGGTGCCCCCAGCAGCAGGCCTGGGGAGGAGGCAGGTCCCCGCTGCGGGAGAGCTGGGCACGGGGACACCGAGGGAGCAGGAGCAGGAGCACGGCTGTGGGCGAACAGCTGGAGTGGGAAAGGAGGACAAAAACTTTAAACCACAGATCTCCTAGTGCCTGCTCTGCTCTTCCCCTGGCTCCCCAAACAAATGTAGTTAAACACTAAGAACAGACTGACTGAACTTCAGCATAAGTAATCTATTCAATTTCATCAATTATCCTTTCCATTATAAACTCTGAGACAGAGCCGTGATCTTGTCTGTGCTCTGTAGAAGATTGTTTGCAAGTGGTAAACAACTATCTCCAGTGCAATACCCAGTCGAATACCCAAACGAGTCACACACGGCAATTCTGCTCAGTTTGGCAAGTCTGCCATCGCACACATAGGTGGATAGAGGCAACTGTCTCATGTCTCCACTCGCCTCCCCCTTCCCCAACAATGTGGGGTCATTGGACCCACTGCAAGCCTTCAGCATCGGACATCTGGTCTCAGCAGCCACAGCTGCACATCTGCAGGGCAAGCCCTCTCCCGAGGCACTTCAGGTAGATCTCCTCTGTACGAGCCCCCATGTCCTGGTTCCGGCTGGGACAGAGTTAACTTTCTTCCCAGTAGCTGGGGGTGTGTGCTGCATTTCGAGTTTGGTATAATAGGAGCGTTGACGGCCCATTGATGTTTTGGGTGTTGCTGGGTGGTGCTTGCACCGGGCACTTTTCGGCCTCCCATGCCCTGCCAGGTGCATGGGAAGCTGGCGGGGGGAGCATAGCCGGGGCGGTTGACCGAGCTGGCCAATGGGGTATTCCATACCATGCGACGTCATGCTTGGTATAAAACATCGGGGGGGGCCCTCTGGCATCCCAGGACGGGCTCTCTTGTATCGGCCTGGGCGTCGGTCAGCGCGTGGTGAGCAGTTGCATTGTGCATCGCCTGCTTTGTATATTCTATTGTTGTTGTTATTATTGTTATTATTACTGTTCTACTTTGTTTTATTTCAATTATTAAACTGTTTTTATCTCAACCCATGAGTTTTCCTACTCGTGCCCTCCCAATTCTCTCCCCCATCCTACCAGAGCTGGGGGCGGTGAGCAAGCGGCTGCGTGGTGTTTAGTTGCTGGCCAGGGTTAAACCACGACACCCCGCTTTGCCCCATTGACCAGAAGGTGAGGTTGGTGTCCAGCTTTGGTGCAGGAGCCCAATTTCAAGTATGTAGGATATAGGCAAAAATATTCCTACTTCTGACATATTTAACACACTGACTGGGAGCAGGAAAGCTATCTGTGACTTGTAATGTAACCGTTGTGCCATGAAACATCATCAACTGTGCACCCAGATGTCCTTTTTTTAGGTAACAGCATAATAATTTTATGCAAATATCTGCTCTTTTCAGTTGCTTTTCTTCCCATCGTGGAGTTTTCACTCTTTCCACATGTCCATCTTATGCCCAGTTCTAGCGTTTGACTTTAAATACATGTGATTTCTTTTGTTATTCTCATTGTTGCACATGGTCCAATTCACTAGCCTGATTTTTTTTTTTTAATCAACTATTCAATATCATGTAACCCAAATAATAGTTTATATGTCTAAGGTAAAGTAAAGTTAATGTGGTAGCAGAAATCCCTAGTTTATTTCTAGGAATGGAGCTTTTATTTCATATGCGAGATCATTGAGATACAAAATGTTATTGCAGGTTTCCTCTGGACTGTTCCTATAGCACCAGCGTGGCGGAAGTATGAAGATCAAAAGAGCAGAGAAAATATATTTCTTTCAGAAATTTAGATGCAAGTAGAACTGGTCAAAAAAAAAAAAAAAGATAAAAATATTTAGTGAAAAGTTCCATCTCTCTGTTAATCTCCTGTTGAAGTCTAGACCAGGGCTAGGACAACTCAAAGGACTCTCCTATGAAGAAAGGCTGAGAGAGTTGGGAGAAGAGAAGGCTTAGGGAAGACCTTTTTGCAGCCTTTCAGTACTTAAAGGGGGCTTATAAGAAAGATGGGGACAGACTTTTTAGCAGGGCCTGTTGCGACGGGACAAGGGGGAATGGCTTTAAACTAAAAGAGGGTAGATTTAGACTAGATATAAGGAAGAAATTTTTTACGCTGAGGGTGGTGAAACACTGGCACAGGTTGCCGAGAGAGGTGGTAGATGCCCCATCCCTGGAAACATGGAAGGTCGGGTTGGACGAGGCTCTGAGCAACCTGATCTAGTTGAAGATGTCCCTGCTCATTGCAGGGGGCTTGGACTAGATGACCTTTAAAGGTCCCTTCCAACCCAAAATATTCTAGATTCTATGATTCTGCGATTCTATGATTCTATGACCTGAGCAAACACCAGATCAAAACTATTTTTGACAGTGTTCTGAAAATATTGGCCACCTTTTGCAGTTGGACATGCAGAGGGGGTTAAATTTAAACATTCGCTGTCAAAACTGACATCATTTTATTGTAGTTGCAAAAGCCAATCAATGCCCTTGCCCTGGTGAAGGTGATTACCTCCGTGCAAGCCCTCACTGAAATGTCAAGTCAGTATAAATGAGCTCTCCAAGAGAGCGCAGCCGTCCCGCAGCCGGTGGCACGCTGGGAAAGACAGTGGGTCTGGAGCTCAGCGTACCCTCAGGATCTATTTTGATTCACTGTACATCATTTTTCCATGTTGCCTACTGAGGCTCTTGTATAAAAATGATGTACATGTTTCATTTTAAGTAATCTCTGGTGCCTTATAGCCTTGCTCTTTGAAATAACTGAATCTGAATATCCATTACTGCAAGGTATTTGAGGGCAGATTTCCAGACAAGATCCTTAAACCATCCCTGTAACATACACATGTTCACAAATCCACCTGTGCAAATTCCTGCGTTTACAAAAATTATTTTTTTTTAATGCATAATTATTTTTGCCAAATCAGGAAACTTTCACAAGGCAGGAACAAGTAAGGATTTGGTCAACCCCTTGCAGCTGTGCTTAAAAGATAAAGGAAGAAGTGGAAGAGAACAGAGTCTTGAAAATGAGAATAAATCAACTCCTAGCCCCAGCTGCTTATTATTTTAAGTGCCATGAAAGTTGTAATGTTAACAAATTTAACTTTTCCTCCTTTCTATGAGCGATGAGCTATTTTCTTCTTTGGGAGTCTGTCTGGGTGCGACTGCCATTTACCAGCTGAGCATACGATGAGGTTGAGCCGATTTACACAAATGAATCATCTTCCTCATCCCTGCCAAAAAACTGCCTCACCCGTGGAACACCTTATGGGGAATAAGGTAATCTCTGTCACTTTGAAACGACTCTAAATACCTTTAAAGAAGGCAGAGGTTATAAACCTGATGCAAAAGCTCCTGGGCAAGGCTCTTTCTGGTGTGCTGTGGTCTCCCACTCTGGTTTCACGTGTAATACATCCTTCTGCCTGCTACTGCACTTGCGGAGAGCATGTGGCGAAATACGTGGAGTTATTACCACCGTAGCAAATGCTGGGGGCCGAATGCGAGGGCTGGGCTTTTTGTAGTGGTCCGGTTTGCTCCTTTTGCAATATATAGAAACAGAAATTACATCAGGGCTAGAGGAGTGGTGAGCAGCTTTGTAAATCCCATCCATATGCAAGTGTCATAGAGCAAAGCCTACTCCATACAATGGGCATGAGAGGGGATTTCTGGGGTGGATTTGCACTTGAAGTACTTCTGTGTACAAAGAGTAGGGGGTGGTTGGTTTTTTCCTTCACTCTGGGCCCTCATTCCAATTTTGGACTTTTATATTTAGTATATCTAGCTCAGTCCTGATTTAAGTGCATATGCTTATGCCACCAACATGTTTCTTTAACTGCTTTAAATATTTCTAACAGCTCATATACCTCCCTTTGTAACATCCCCCTACGGAAGGACAAGTCTCATGAAATTCCTCTGTGTTGAAACGACCCACGAACCAAGAAGAGATGAGCTGGGATAACGTAAAAAGTCTCAGGTCCTGCAGTGGGGCACCAGCTCTCCATTCAAGTTTTCCCGGAGAGGAAGCGTTAAAAACAATTGCTCCTTTTGTCAGAAACACCCTATACAGCATCCATAGGAATGACAGTCCCCGGTAAGACTCACTGGCACCTCTGTGTGCCAAGCTCATGCTATCAAAACGCCAGGTGAGAGATGTTATTTGCCATGTTATGGCTGGGGCTGCCTGCAAATGCCACGCGTACCCTCCCTGTGCTCCCTGGGTGCAGCAGCCCCACCACGGGGCCGGCCGCACGCCCACCTGTGCCGCTCCTGCCGCCAGAAAAGTGTTCTCATTTCATAGACATCCTACAAAATCGTTGGGAGGTTTCGGTGTATGTTCAGGGAGGAGAGCTGGCGTCACACCCACCACCACCGCATAGCTGTAACGACAACGCCCTGTCACTGAGATGGTCCCAGAGCAGCGCTGAGAGCCAAATTCTCCCTAGAGAATAAACATATTGTCACGAGGTCAAACCTACTGGCAAAATACAGATGGGTGGTTATTATAGGAAGGATTCAAGGTAACAAAACTTAAACCCATTAACAAGTTTTTCTATATACTTAGTGGTATACTAAGTATATAACTATATATATAACCCATTAAGAAGGGCTTTTTTTACACCTAGTGGTATACCCCAGAGGACAGGGCAGGGGAATACTCTGTAATTAATCTATGAGCAGATGAAAACTTGCTCTTTAGTAGCAGTTTGTCAGGGAGAAACACTGAAGTGAAGTGTGACTCCATGAGACATCGTAATTTTGGATGGACTGTTAAAAAATAAAATGCCTTCGAAGGAACAGCTGACTGACATGACAGAATATAAAGTGGGAGGCAGTTCAGCTTGTGGGACGAATGCTACCAGGTATCTCAAAACACCCCAATCCTAAATAGMTCCAGCATTGCTCTATCACTTTGGAAAAATTCAAATTTTACTCACGTTGATTCAACCCCACTGAATTTGGTAGCACCCTGGAGGGTTACCAGAGGGAATGATTTGACAAGGCAGTCCTTCAGCATCAAAGCTGGTTTAATTTTTTTCCTCACTTGCACCTCATTTATAGCCCAATGCTGTCTGTTCACTCTTGACTTTGCAAGTTTCTGTTGCTCTCTGACTTCATTTATTGTTAAGACACCTTCTGACTACTAGGTCCTGTGGATGTACTTAAACGTGCTAARAGAGAGCAAGTTCTCACTGGTCATAATGCATTGACCCACCACGACAACACTCCACGGGCAGCAGAGAAGGTCTGCTGACCATGATAGTCCTGGTGTTGACTTCATTGGGTTTGGATCGGGATCTAACTTCATGCAAATCTGCCATCAAATCAACATCACAAAACCCATCATTTTGTGTTTAAATCTTGGATTCTCCAGACTGATTTTTTCTTATTTTGTAGAGCTGTTTCTGAATATCAAGAAAGAAAAAATCAGAGATGTTATTTAGCTATCCGTATTTTACGTGCTATTATTGCCTTACCCTTGTAAGAGTATGAACTTTCAAAATATTTTCTCAAAAATAATAATAAWAAAAAAAGACTCCTGCCAATTTAAATGAAGAAATTGGAAGTTCTGTCATAAAATTCAGCTGAAAGCAGTTCTGTGGAAAAGCAAAGAGGARAACACACAAAAACCAAAAAAAGACTGGTGTGATCAGAGGAGTGTTGGTGTGGCTGGAGACTGGGAAATCAATCACTGCTCTTGGCTGTCTCTACACATTTCTTCCCGTGCCCAGTTGCCCAAAGCTATTTCTCAAAATTCCTGTCTGAAGTCTCTGCCACCACTACACTGTCCTTTGCATAATAACTATCACTCTCTTTTTTTTTAGAGAATTCTGAATATTTTGTTCCTGTAAGAAGCGAACGAAATGGTAGGTATTATCTTGAAAGTATGAAACAGCAGAAATATGTTCTGAGTACTTCAGATAACCAGCTCTTCAGGTGTTTCTACCGAGGCAGCTTCACGGCTCTGAAGAGCGCCGTGCATTGTCTTTATCCYAGGAAGATAAAGACGTCTTTATCACCACTCCCGGGGAAATCTCCTACCAGCCACCGCTCTCAGGGAAGGAGCCATCTTCAGAAATCTTTACTCAGTATTTAATTTTTGTCTGAGCTGTTTCCTGGGAATTAAACACAATCCATAAAAAGAAAATAATAAGCATCTGGTCAAATGTGTCAGGGCAGGGATGTTCTGCAGTGGTGGAGTAACATTAAAAGAGCTGCTAYGTAGCCCTCTTATCGCCACCGATATATTTAGCTTGAAAATGCTATCAGTGGAAAAACAGTATTAAAATGAAGAGAAGCAAGAGCTGGACACCACAGTGTTATTCGTTTAGAAATTTTATAAGAAGGCATGTTAAGGCACCTCTGCTCTCCTCGTGCCTCCTCTTCGGGAGCCCCTCTGCACTCTTTCCAGTTGGTAGCAAAGCTACCTGGTCACTGCAAAGGCACAAGCCAAACCTGACAGATCCACTCACGTATTTCAGCTAAGGTTTTTATGTATACATAAAGTATTATGTATAATAATAGTAGTAAATATTACAATATGCACATACAATACATGTAATACATATACTGTGTATTATATGCATACATTATTATGTATATTATAGTGTATAAATATAAAATATAGTAATATAAATCTATTCTATTACAAATATTATATAAACATATATATTACATATATACTGTATATTATATACTATAGCATATCTATATATGTATATATCATTATGTATCTATCATTATATAAATGTATTATTTACATAATACAATATATACATATATTTATGTATTATTATGTACTTTATATAATTAATATATATATTTATGTGGATTAGATATTCTTGTATATGTTTTATATTATTAATCAATGTATTTATATAATTTATAAATGTATAATTATTTAACTACCTTATGTATTATTATTATCATTCTGTATCTATGTATCCCCACTAAGGCACATCCCATCGCGTTCCCTCCAGGCACGGGGCTGGCAGGAGGAGGGCACGCGCCAGCTCCCCGTCGCCGCTCCCCAGGGCCGCCTCTGCTCCCGCCCCACCRCGGTGGTGGCAGCAGCTGTGCTTCTGCACGCCCCTCGCGCCCCCCGCCAGACCGAGCCCCCCTGCCCCCTGCCATCAGCCGGCTGGGGCTGTATTCCCCCACCAGCACCACCAGTGTCAGTTTATCATTTCACCGGCGACGATGGTGGAAAGCAAGCCGACACCGCACAGCCGATCACAAACACAGGGACGAYGACCGCAGCCTGCGCGAATTCGACCTACAGCCCGTGAAGTCAAAGAGGGCGTAGGAGTGGGCTCCAGCCCCCCCGGTCCTCTTGCCCCATCTCACCCTGGGGAGCGCACGGAGACCTGCTGCCACCTCGCTGCCTTCTTCAGCGATCTCTCCTCCTGCTTATCCATTTAGCAGGGCAACCCCTGTTTTGATCCCCGCACCTGTGGTGCTGTGCTCGGGCAGGAGACAGTCGCCCAGCCTAGACCAAGACCCAGGCACGAGCAGTCTGTCACGACATGGCACTCAGGACCTCCCCACCCGCCTGCACCGCGCGAGAGCACTGGGGACGAGGGAAGCCTCGTCAGCCACCCGGCTCCCGGGGCCTTTCTAGAGGCCTGTCTTTGCTCTGTGGTGGACAGAGCCAGAGGCAGCCTGGATACAGGGCCAAATTCTGAGGCAAAAAGCACACTTTCTTATTTTTATGTATTATTGTGTAATAAAAAAATACCCTTTCAATGATTTGCAACAGATTTTGTCAAAGTGTTCTACTTCAGCGTCATGGTCTTCAAGCTCCCATYGTCATGCTGGAGGAATCAGGATCGCCTACGTTTAAAGCTTTGGAAATAGTCTTTCACTAGTGGTACTCATTATGTTTCATACTACTCACCTCAGGCTAACTTTTGCTTTTGGACATTTAATACCTACTACAAAAAATAGTAATGCAGTTGGTGTAACTCAATGTAATGAAACCAATCACTATTTTTTTCTTCCAACCAACATTAAATAAAAATCCTTTCAAGTGTAACTTCCTCACCAGTTAACTGCACCTTGTAGTGCTTCTGTATAGCTTCTTATAAATGTAATATATAATTACAGAGCTTATAGCTTCTTATAGCACCCGTTACTTCACCTTATAGAGCTGCTTCTTCACCTCATAGCGCTTCTGTAAAAAGCATCTGAAGAGCAGATAGCAACTTGCAACTTAATTTTACCCAGGACTTCACGAATATTACATCCTTTCTCAGGGCRCTCCGAGGAAGGAGCCGCCGAGTGGAGCCAGAAAGGTTAAATGACAGTGAGCCCAAGCGCTCCAAGGTCACGGGTTTTGGATCCCCTTCCTGCGCACTGTCCATGCACTATTTATCCAGAAGTTCAGGACATCAACAACAGCTCTGGTATACAGCTCCTGGAAGACGTATACACATGCACACACATCCCTATATGAACATACAATATTTTTTTTTTATATCTATATATAAAAACTCAAAATGGAAGCTCCTGGGCTGCATCAAAAGAAGCRTGGCCAGCAGGTCGAGGGAGGGGATTCTGCCCCTCTACTCTGCTCTGGTGAGACCCCACCTGCAGTACTGCGTCCAGCTCTGGAGCCCTCAGCGCAAGAAAGACATGGACCTGTTGGAGCGGGTCCAGAGGAGGGCCACAAAAATGATCAGGGGGATGGAACGCCTCTCCTATGAAGAAAGGCTGAGAGAGTTGGGGTTGTTCAGCCTGGAGAAGAGAAGGCTTCGGGGAGACCTTATTGCAGCCTTTCAGTACTGAAAGGGGGCTTRTAAGAAAGCTTATTGGGGGGTTGGACTAGATGACCTTTAAAGGTCCCTTCCAATCCAAACCATTCTATGATTCTATGATTTTCTTGCTAATGCTGTCATCAGAAATGCAAGCGAACTGCCATGTGATGGGGATTTGGAGCTACCAATGAAAACAGAAAACCAAACCCCCCCAAAATCCAACGAACCCCCCCCAACATCCTGACATGCTAAAGCTGCAGCTCTCTTGTGTTTAAAGTAGTTGTGAGATGCAGCAAAGGCATTTTATGGGCTGGCGTGGCAGAAACCAGAGCACCCTGGGCGTGAGCCCACAACACCAAGGCACAGGCAGGGCAGGCGCAGGTGGAGGGAGTCTGTGAGCTGCTGCTTTCCAAAGGGAAACAGGAAAAAACACCAGCACACAGAGYCTAGAGAAACCAAAGTCAAAACAGGAACTAGAGTATGACTCGAGACGAGGAAATAAAAGCAACTTTTCAGGCACACGCCGGCAGGGAGGGAAGCTGGGAACCCCCAGCACAGACCTTGCCATCTGCTCTGTAATTCCTGCCCTCATCAGGAAAACAGTTGCATCAAAGCGCCACGTGGGTCCATCAGCAATTTCTCCATCTATCTAGTAAAAAAGTCTTTCAAGACTTTTCTTAAATTAACTAGTTCAGGGAAGAGAGCAAAACCTCCTCAACTGACACAGCTGCAGAGGTTTTCTAAATATACAAACAAATGCAAACTTAATTATCCTGATTACTTAGCATAAGATTATTAGTTGTTTATTTCCTTTGTTCCACTCTGATTGGAATCCTCATTAAATGTAATTATTGAGTAATCTATTCCTATTGTTTCCTTAGGCCTTTGGGCTTCATGCTGGCCTCAGGATTACGGACCAGTAGGCATGGTATCCTCTGAATCCACTATGTGTTAGCTACAGCACAGCAGCTGCTAATCTGAACAATTCTACTCCATGGCAAATCGAGATTGTCTAACTCTCAGCAGAAAGCAAGCAACCTATCTGGAGCTACCCTGTATTTCCCATTGGTAAGAGAAATGTATTTGGGCGATTACTGTTAAGCAGTTGAATGAAAGTAGCTTGTTAATCCCCAGTGTGTCGATGTCCTTAGTTACATTGGTGTGAAGCAGGACTGGTTCCCCTGAGGACGACAGGTGAAATCCATCCTTCAGTAGCACCGTCTGATCTGAAGGGAAGCACTTGTATCTCCCTGCCTTAAAGAATATTGTTGCTATTGCCTTGGGCTGAAGGACTCAGCCATGCCTTGCTGTTGCTGTGATGTGAATTGGGAACGTCTTTGGTGCTGTCCTTTCTGTTTCCAGCGAGCAGACACAAGAGGAGGGATGTATGCTATCTACACGAGGGGTCCCTTTCCTTGACTTTTGCAATCAAGAAGGAGAAAGAGGCTTAGTGCAGGACTGTAATTCAATAGCTAAATTAGGTGCTGTGACCATTACAAATTCTTATTTTTCTGGTTACAGTAGGACCAAATAAATGATTTCTAAATACATCTCCTCTCTTCCTTGTGCTACCCCTGAGGCCATACTGTCCGTGCTCTCCCAGCCTCCTCGATGCTTTTTGCTTCTGGCACATTGACATGAACAGCTGCGCTACAATTAAATACCCAAACTCCTGCATTTGGGATTAGATCCAAATACTATTCTACCTAAATTAATTCCTGCTTAAGCCTTCCTATGTGGCCCAGTGTTTTGACCTGCACTCTGCTATTTCAGTTGTTGCACTCCATAAAGAAGTATCGCACTGGAGGGTAATTTGCTAAAATACCTGCAACTATAGACCTGCATAACCCCAAGAAAATTCTAAGATCAGAACATAACGCAGGGTATTTGACATACGAAACCTCCCCAAGTCAAATTTGTGTTGAACGGCCAAGGCTGAAATTCTCTTCCTGTCAGAGAAATAAGTCATAGTTCCTACCCTGCAATAGRTCTCTTTCTGGGGAAGATTTCTGTAGGTGCTCTCCCCTGAGCCAACACTGGGCTGTCTACTGGCAGACCATCAGATCTGGATGAAGACCCTGACCGTCCTTCTGCAGCACAGTTCCTTGAGAGTGTAGGAGTGATGCCCAGGTTAGATTAGACACCCAGAAGAGCTGTGTTGTCCAGTGTCATCTCCTCTAACAAGGAGCTATTAAGATCAGATTGGCTACATCCCCGTGATTGCACATACGCCTTAGGGGAGAAAGAAAGTCAGTGAAAAGGCGTAGGCTTCAGCCACTGGTCCGACATGATGGGAAAGCCACTTTAAGACAGCCTGTACTGGAACCACTTTTTGAACAAAAGGCTCGACACTGTAAAGTGCCCTTGAATAAACTCTGGATATTTCCTTCTATCAATGCAATAGATATGCTGAACCAGTGAAATACTGGTTTGAGGATGGAGGGCTTAGGAGAACACTCAAATTATCTGTCAGTGGGCCTGTCATCGCTGTTGACTTGTGGTGATGGGAAAGCAGACTATATCTATATTTCTGTCCGTAATGTGATGGCCTTTTGAACCAATATCAGGAGACTATGATAAATAGGCATTGCCTTCCTTGACTGCATGGTAGACTGAAGATGTTTTTATTTGAATACATACAAATTCCTCCTATTGTGGAATTCCATATAGCAGCCTGGGCTGCCTTGCAATCCAATGTGACGTGTGACAAATTAAACTTGTTGCTCAGGGCTCAAGAACTCGGAATAGATGATCGTACCCTTCTGAGACCCATTTCCTACAGCTGGAAGTGATTGAGGAGTGTTTACTTATTCAAAAAATTCTGATCGTGGTATGAACTGGTAAGGGCAGAGGAAAGTCTAATGACTTGCATGGAACTGATAAAATGCACATGTTCTTTTTGCGTGTTTAATTGACAACACAGCACAGCACATGTAGGTGCAGCCTGGCCAACTCGTGTGTGCTCGCTTGCCTGAAAGCCCTGCAGTCTATCCAACAGGTTTGGTTTGATTCCTACAGATGCTGACTGAAGAGAGGTCACCTCTGGGCTAGAAAATCAAGTTTCTGTGGGTGAATTCCACCCACAACCAGCTCACAGGAGTGTGGGGTATAGTTTGGGGCAAGATCTACCCTTAACCTGCAAATTATCTAGGTGAAGGTAGGATTGTCTTCCCTGTGGTGCTCGGCACTCCCTGAAAAGCAAGTGTGATGTGCAGAGACACAAAAATACTGTGAGCTTGCCATGAGCAGCAGACAGCAAAAAAAAGTCATTTAGATTAAAAGCTGCAAAAAAAAATCCAGGTTTTCTGAATCCCATCTTTCTTGGGGTAAAAGGAAAAAGAATCTCTACTTTAAATTACAGAAGGGAAATATCAGGTAGTGAAGTTTCTTCTTCCTCATATTGTGGGTGTATCTCCTTTGCAGCTCCCAGGCCATACCAGGGGTAGTAGGAGAGCTCTTCTTGACTCCTATTTCACACTCTAATTTTTTTTATACTGTTTGATGCTTTGATAATTTTTTTCCTCAAATGACAATGCCTTTTTTTTTTGTGACTAACTTTCCACTTTTCGGTTTGGTTTGGTTTTCGGTTTGGTTTGGTTTTCGGTTTGGTTTGGTTTTCGGTTTGGTTTGGGTTTTGGTTTGGTTTGGGTTTTGGTTTGGTTTGGGTTTTTTTTTTGTTTTGTTTTTTTGTTTGTTTGTTTGTTTGTTTTTTGTTTGTTTGTTTTGAGAAATTGTTTCTGATCACTTGAGTGATTGATACTGCTGGGTACTGTATTCAACAATTAGTAACTGTGGGACAAGGTGTTCCTCAGATATAGCCTCATACAATTTTTGATCAGTAAGATTGCTTTCACTTGCAGAAAAACTACTCAGTTGAGGCTTATATTACTGTTTTTTTTTTTTTCTTCTTTCCTGACACCAGGAACACAGACATATGTTAACACTGCGATCTTCTTTATAGATTTTACCTCTTCCGTTGTGGCAGTTCATTTACATTTCACTGTCAGCAGGGCATTATGAATGCAAAGAATAATCTGTGAAGCTGATTAGGGGTTTTAGCAAAGCAATAAACATGTGAAAGCAATTTGTAAACTTTGTAGCTTCTCTGCTGAGTTCTCCCCTTTACTATTTGTATTAATTAGAATATGTGTAAATCAAACAAATATAAACGTCAGTGACAAGAGTAGTTAGCAGAAATTTAAGTGTACTTCTATTTCCTTCTCTGCTGTATTTTTCTCCTTCCGATTTCACTATGAAGGAGCAGTAAAATGAAGGACCACGGGATTTCTTTCCCCTTTGTTGAAAAGAAATGTGCAAAGAAGCAGAAAGTTTTAAGCAGGAATAAGAATGATAGAGAGGAAACAGGGTAGGAATTGGGAAAAAGAAGGGAGGACAATTAGAAAAATATAATTAGATTTGGAAATATGAAAGAGAAAAGGAAAGCCTCTGCAAGGTAATACTCATTCCAGGGATTACTTTAGGATTCACTGCTTGTTTATTCCTCATTACAATGCATTCTCTGCGTTCATTACATTTCAGCAAAAACAATTCAGCCATCATTACTACTTAAACTTAATGTCATACATTAATAATAATCGGTGGTCACTTGCTCTGGAAAACACTCAGGTACCTGTACCATTCTGAAGCTGAGGAACGGTAGCTACCAGTAGCTGTTTAACCCACTGAAACCTGTTTATTACTCAATACACTTAAAACTAGTAATTAATCTCAGGCTAGTCCTGTGGGGACGAAACTGTTGCAAGGAGAGTTGTCACTTTGTGAGATCAAGATGGCTGTGGATGATAGAGGCAAGGACACTCGAAGTCTTTGCTAATGAGCATCCTTTGCATAAGAGCATAGCAAAATATAGTAACCTGTTAGCGGTTTGGTATCTCACACTGGTGACTAACACATCTACTCCTGGATCAGACAAGCCATGGGTTGGGTGTCATTCCTCTTGGTGAGGAGACGGGACCTTGACGGATGGTTCTTCACTTGTCCTTCAGGAGGTGGGGGGGGCTCCTGTCTCTTATTGTAAAGCCCTGTGCTACCTACACTTTAACTCCCATTAGCTTCTATATGCACATGGCTAATGCGCTACAGGTGTTGGCAGGATATCGGATAAGACAGTGAAATCGTCCTATTTTCAAGTTACCTCATCCCAGTTTCGTAGGAAAGCTTTTTGTATGAACTATGGTTTCATTTCAATAAGCAAGAAATACACCTAAAAATCCCATGTAGCAGCAAAAGATTCTTCACTGCTGCAGCTCTCAGCAAAAGAAAGAGTTTAGGAGTTTCTGCTGGACACAGCTGAGTGGTTAGTAAGCCTGTGCCTTGGCCTGGGCTGAAGCGAGGGCTGTGTCAGTGCTGCCAGGCTTCAGCAGGGCTATAGACGGTTTCAGCAGAGCTCGTAGCTGGGATATCAAAGTTTTCCGATTTCAAGTTAATGGGCAACTTTCAATACCCAAGTAGAGTCCTCAAATACAACAGATCAGATATCATACTTTCATTCTTTTCATCGCGAGGATTTGCCTTGTGTGCAGCGACTTGTGCACCCTTCTCCATAGGAGAAAATGATGACAGTTAGCTATTTCTTGGATACAATTATGTTTATTGGCAAATAACGTTCTCATAAGCACGAAGATCATACAGAGCCAATTTCCCTTTTCATATTTCCAAACCTGGCCTTCGACTAGCATTCTGTCCAAAAAGTGGTCTTCTGGTTTTCTTTCTGACTTACAAACGTGACTTGTCCTGTCTGCACGGCGCTCTGCTGAAATTCTGCCATAATGCACACACACACATATAAACCCTGAACTAATTAATTCCCAGTGTTAGTGTTTATGTTCAGTCTAGTCCTTGGCAGCCACTACCATTGTTTTAGGTCTGACTGAGCAGTGGGGTATTTAATTGTTTGCTCATTTAGTCTGAAGAGAGAGCAGCCAGCATAACCATAAAACCCAGTGAGAATTGTATGTGACCAGCTTGAAAAACAAAGATGTATTTGCTGGATTTCACCCAACCTCCTGCAAAACAATGCTTCAGCAGTGCATTCGAAGGGCCGCTGCCTTCATGTGCTAAGAGGAAGACTCAACGAGTCTCTCGTGTGGAGAGCAGAGATCCTCTGCACCACCCCTGCAGCCTACAGCAGCTGGGGGGTTATGCTCTTCCCAGCCCCTTTGCTGCCGCTGCTGCTTGCTCCTGCCACCATGCATTCCCACCAAGGGAATTATGTAATTAAAAAAAAAAAAAAAAAGGAAAAACTCTGCAAAAGTGAACTATTTTTTAAAACATTTTTTAATACACTTTTTTTAAAAAAATGGGTTATTCTCCTGTGTGGAAGTGGTCCTATGAGCAACTGTCCAGCCATAGCTGAGGAGCACAGCAAGGTTAGGGGCAATGGGTAGCTTAGGCTGGGGTGATGAGCGCAGGAACCTGTTAAGCCAAGCGTTGCCACCAGCAGTGAAACTGGTACATGAAACTTAACAGGAGGAAAACCCTGGATCTTACTTTCCTTGCCAGTTCTGTGCCTCAGATTGCCCATCCCTATATTTCTGAGGACCACCTTAAGACATTATTTAACATCAGGAGAAGCTTTGAGGTTCCTGAAAGGAAGACAATGCCATTTATAACAGAAGTTTGTTTACTTCTAACGTTTACAGGTTATAGATCATTTCCGCCACCACAGTCACTCTGTAAAGTTACTGTATAAGTGTTCCCACTGAATAAATGATTGGATGAAGGAATACAATTTACATAATTATCTCATATCTATAATTTATACATTTTCAACACCCATTAACTCATAATTCACAACAGCAATTTATTCCTCTGTACTTATCCAGTATTTATCTCTCTGCTACAAATAGTGGTGGCCTATTTTTGGCCAGCACTAGTCAAGAAATTAATAGACTGACTTTATGGTTATTTATTACCCGTTGGCCTTCTAGCAATAACTATGAGAGTCCCGACAGCCTGACATCTGTCTTTCGACAGGCGTAGCATCTTACCTTTTTGGTCTTGAGCGTAGATTTAGGGAAAGTTCAGCCTTCCCATCGTTGCTATATGCTATAATTTTATTACAGACCTAAATGTTTGGAGAGCTGTTAACACCACATGCTGTAAGAGCACCTGTTTGAGAGCTAGGTAATCTCCCTTTACAGGCAATGGAGAGAAAGACTCTTCTAGAGAGAGCTTCAGAGCATCTCAGCTCGGCCGCTGCTCTGACTTGGCCTTCAAGGGACTACAGATTATGAGGAAAGGTAGCTGCCCAAGTACCTTACGCTCATGGCACTGATGCCTTTCCTCCTATGCTTTCTGACACCCGTCTTTATATTTTATTACTAGAAAATGTATTAAATTGACAGTGGTCCTCACTGGAACATATACAACAAACAACTGGTTGACTTCTTCAGTCCAGTGGCATTTGTGTACCAGTTGGCATCTCACTGGGGAGCTGTGTGGGGCAAACATGGAGAACAAAAGCTACAAAGGGCCCCCCAGGCAGTTTCCTTCAGGCACGGAGCCGACTCTGTCTGCTTTGCACTGCCTGGAGACTGTTATAGAAATTCAGCAAATTGTGCCCAAGCATGGGGACAGGAGCTGTGCAGTGTGGTTTAAACTGGTTGTATCCATGCTGCCTTGCTGGTGAGCCTGGGCTTGAGCCAATGCCTACCTGCTGCCTGAGTTTCCCTACCTGGCAAGCCTGCTGGCTCGCACCAGGGTGTTTGAACAATCAAGTAATTTTGGTTTAAATGAGATCTTGAGACCCAAGTACAACCTTGAGATTACCCCTTGAGGACCAGAGTCCAGCACCTGTTGTCAGTACCTAAAAAAACCCAATCTGAATAACAATGTCAAAGAAATAAATTGCTGTATTATTTCAGCATCCTAAATGGTATTTCTCTTCCTTGCCATTAATTGTCCATGAATCATCTTTAGTTAAGTTTAAGGCAATGAATAACTCAATGACGCAACAGAAGCTACAGCTCAGAATTCATCTCTTCAGGCACCAGAAATAAAGCGTGATACCTTTGATTGATCTATTGTCAAAATAACTGCAGTTTAGAGCAGCATTTTATTTTAAAGTGTTTTCATTTTATTTCCCAGGACTTCGGCAAAAGGATTTTTCTTCACCTGATTGAGGAAAACACAGGTGGTAGAACACTCAGGGCTCACTTCCATGTGGAAATACACTGGAAAAGGTATTCCTGAATAACTGTATTTGATGCAGAAATTAGAGCTGTAATTATTATTCCAGAATAATTATTTTTGAACAGCTATTTTGGTTTAAGTCTCCATGCAGCCACACTGTTTCTGAATTAGCTCTGAATAGGGATTACAGTCAGTCCAAAAAAGCACTCCTATTCTGAAATAGGAGCATCCAGAGAGGATGTACGCCCAAATAATGTTCTGGAATAGCTATTTCAGAGATTTTCCAAGCGCTGAGGAGCCCTGAGGGCAGGCAATCTGAGGTCTTCCAGCAGCATCAGGGTGGCCAAGTTTTGCATCACCGAAGTGCAAAGTGCTGTCAAATCCAGGGTGGAGCAGGGAAAGCTGCCGCCACCAGCCCTTCGTGGAACTCCTGGAGGGGTTTGGTGTGCGGGGTTTCTTGCAGAGAAACAGATCCTGTCCTTGAACACACATCTCCCGGCTCGCAGATCTGAGTACGCATGATGCTGGACGGGCCTATGTCCGTCAGTCCTGCCAGGATATTTTAGCCTGACCTCCTCTCTCTCGTGTTTTGGCAGACCTGCAGTTATTTTTATAGAGGTAGCCCAAATACATACTGAATATACTGAAAATACACATTTTAATTTCTGCTTCTCATTCGGCCTATAATGCCTCACATATAAAGAACTCTTCTGCATCCCTTTTTATAAGGCCAAAATTCAGTATGGGATCTTCTCCTCACTGTTCACTCGAGAACTGTTTATCTTAATGTTTCAGATTTTCTTTCTTTTTTTTGATAGAACACTAAGGGTAGGGGTGTCCCAAACAGATCTGTGAGTCTGGAAAAAGAGGTAAGTTCTCAGAGAAAAATTGCTTTTCTTTTCCCATTCCTATTCTTTTTCCTCACCTGCCACAGAGATCGGAAGAAAAATTGAAATGAAACTTTCATGTGAAACATTTTTTCTCGGACTGAACAGTGAGATAATGATTTGAGTTTTATTTACAGTTTAATGATTGTATAAATGAAAGTATAAAACATTTGCATATTCATTTTCCTAGCTTCTTCTATAGAAATACAATTTTTCCCCTCTATTGCATTGCAACCTATTTACATATACAATTATAGCTTTCCTTTTTGCTAGTGGGTCAACAGCTATGCCTTGTTTTCAGTGTTTCTATTATTTTCCTATTATTACAGACACATGTTAACAAGTACAGTATATATGTAAGTAACTTTACATTCATCATAGCTATGAATGCAATACAAATTGTATTTGTCATAACCCAAAATAAAAATATACTTATTTCTTAAAGAAGTATAGAAGTTTTTTTGATCTACACAATATACATGATATCTATCATTTCTGAAGAAATTAATAACGTGCTGTTTTGGTGAGCACGTAGCTACTTCAGACATTTCTAATTTTCCCATATTTCCATTGTTCTGGAAGATATTTCTGGGAAATTTTGTATTTCTACACATTTTCTTCTAGAAATTGTACCTCTCTTGCCTTGGTAGGAGTCCAGTAGCCCCCTTGCATCCCTGAATGCAGGCAGGCAGAACCGACCTGAGTAAACGGCTGATGGCATGTGATGATGTTGGAGCGTCATTCAGGCAGGCGAGCCGACACTGGCCCCACGCGAGCGGGTGGGTGGCTTCAGTCCAGCTCTGCTCTCCAAGCAGGCCTGTGGCATGTGGTCCCAGCAAGGTCTGACTGATTCCCAGTCAAAAAAACCATCTCAGGAGCTCCTGAGCAAATCCAACCAAAACCTAGCTAAACATTTGGAGCTTGAAGTGAAGAAGCTAAGATTGTTTGCTGATGGTAGGTAAGGCTGGTATCAGTGAAAAGTGGCTCCAAAGCATGGGGAGAGAATGTGCTGAAGATGCAGGTCCCTGACGCAATAGCACTGAGGGCACCACCAGCATCATCCAGGGCTGTCTGTGGGTACATGCCATAGGCCAGACTAGGGCCCTAATTAAGAAAACAGGCTATTAATACAGGTTGTTCTGCTGTTGTTCTTTAGGTAGGTGAGTTCCTTGATCCAAGTCTCAGCACAGACATGCAAAAGGTTAAGCAGTAAAAGGAGGTAATGGAGCCCCAGGAGTCATTGTGGATAATGGTAACGAAATATCAGGCAGAAATGCAAAATTAGGGTTTGCTAGGAAACAACTAGAGAACAAACCAGAACACATGATCTTGTTACGGAAATTCACAGTGTTGCTGCATCTTGAATACCACATGCTCCTTTCTTTTCCTGCCTTATATAGCGAAACAGAACCTGGTACAGGAGATTATGTGTGTCTCTGATGACAACATCTGACCATGGTCATGATGATGCCATAGAAAGCAAGAATGGAAGACAAATCATATGGAGTGACTATGGCTCATTACCTTGAAAGAAGCAAGAGTGATGCCAGATTTGAGAGAAGTCTTTAAAACCATGAATAGCATGGATACAAGAATCAGGGAGCATCCACTGAAATCATCCAGCAAAGTTTTGAGATAAAAAAGAAAAAAACCACTTCTTTTGTGCACTGGAAAACTGAAATGTAAACATGTATTGCTGCAGGATGTGAAGGGCTGCGTTTTGTCAAAGGTTAATAGTTTCATTAAGTAGGAGATTGCTGGATGCTAAAGGGAAGGTGTACTTGGAGAAACACCACTCTATATTGCAATACTTTTCCCCTGAGGAACAGCTACCAGCTGTTGTCAGCCAGCAGAAGGATAAACCTTTGGTCTGACTCACTGCAGCTGCCATTATCTTTGTGATGAAAAACTGCTTTTCATCGGTGGCTGCACGAATCTTTCCTGCAGAAAAGTTTCTTTAGATGTTGTCATATTCTGTAATGTAGGATCACTAAAAGGGAAATAGATGCTTCAGAATAATTTTAAAATAATAAATCATTTTTGTTTGAGGCATCCACAGAAAGCTCAACTATATTAAAGATGGTGGGGRAAAAAAAAGATTTTTTCTTTAGTAAGTTTACCCAAAGTGGCCCCAGGTGATTCTTTGGGACACCAATTGCCCTACTGTTATTATTGCACAAATTATTATCTGTAAAAAGGGAATCTCAGTGCCTATGGTACAACCCATTCATTTCAAGTTTAATAAAAAACCTGTAAGAGGTCTTCTTCAAAATTTATGCTTATATATCCTAATTCTCCGAGTGCCTCTACTTGATCCTGAGGATTGCGGGTATTAGAAATAGTGGGGGGGATGGTACACCAGCTAACAAAGTCTTAAACCCTCAAGCATCTCTTACATCCCCGAACCGTGGCACTCCTCCCCTTGCTGCTTTCTCCTCCATGGTCCATTGCTCTTGCACGTATCCGTTTTTTCAGAGGGATTTCACACCATATCTCATACGAGGCATAACTAAGTGCTAATTTTGAAAAACACAAGATGGTAACACTGTCGTAGGGGTGGGGTTTCTCTTGCGCTCAGTGCACTTACCAAAGCAATATAGTAATAGTGCAGAGACAAAACTGTACAGAAACAATACAAACCTTGATAAAGTGCATCTAAGTGCGTGTTTATGTGTTGAAATATGGCCCAATTATTGCCAGAAATTGCAAAGAGAGCCAGCCATTGTGTTTCATGCAATCTGTCTTGGAGACGAGGGATAGGAAAGGTTGTGCGGATGTTTGCTTTTTTAATCACTGTTTTCAGAAGAATAAAAGGTATCTGCCCAGTCACAAAAGCACTTTTTTTTATATATGGTGGGGGAGTGGGAAAGAAAAGAGTCCTGTAAAGTGGATGGGGTGATTACTACTTCCTTTCAGATCAGAGTGAGGGCTCTCATCACTGGGGTTTGAAGTCCAGCTCAGCGACCTTGACTATTCAAACCGCACAGAGCCGCCCCATGAGCAGAGAGACGCCCCTTCCCAGCCAGGCTAGTGGTCAGACCACCACCTTGGATGGGGGAGAAATTGCTTGTTTGGTCTCGTCTGCTCAGAGCCGTCATCCCAGAGCCCCACAGCTCATGTGGGTATGATTGCCCCTCTCCACTGGAAGAGGTCTCTGGTCCTTCAGGGACAGGGACAGTTTTTGATGATGGAGGGAGACTTCATGAGCTCTGGTAGAACAGGAATGCAAATACAGATTGGATTTTGTTTCTTTTTATTAAAAACCCCCTCTACTTCTGCTGTTTCCTATCAAGCGCTAATGATCAGTATGCTCTGAATGTATCTTTTTCTTTTCCTCTTCCTGCTGTAAAATCATACTCACTGCTCTGCTCACTCCTATAGCGCTGGTTTTGATTTTCCTCGGAGGATATCCTGTGGAYCTTTACCAAAAAAACCCCAAGAAAAACATTTTACTCTGTAAAAAAAAACCCTTGTATTTTCTTTTGTTCCTGGATGTAACTGAACCTTTTGTACAGAAGTAGGGTGCTCTTTCGGGCTTTAATGCAATTCAAATACAAAATACTTATATACCTCCACTGAAATTTTTACTAGCTTCACATAATGAAGCAATGAACATGCCTACTTGGTTTGTGTCACCAAACATACTCACTTTGGAGGTTTTAATCCCCTTTTTGCATACCTTGAAAGACACCAGAACTGCTCTGTTGGCTGACACTGTGAGAGGAAGGATGTCCTATTCCTGCGGGAACACCTGAGGTGGAGCAGCAGAAATGCCAACATGACCAAAGCCACTGTTGTTTCTCAGTTGCCTGCAAAAGGCTAAACGTGAGCCTGGAAAATGCTGTGCTACAGTAACATTGGCTAGGAGTGCTATTTTTAAGACTTAAACAATTACATCAAAAAATTATACTGACAAAAACCATGATACTTTTTTTTGTTTTGACCTTTTTGCAGTTTGGGAAATGATATTAAGCTCTACCAACAAACCCTACAAAACCAGGGAAAGGCTAAACCCAAGGTGATCTGACAGCACAAGGAGAAAACGTTGTACTGGTGTTCAGGTTAATTTGGTGATCCATTTGGCTTGGCTTGCTATGGTGTTTTAATCTACAACAAATGCATATCATTTCCTCATTGGGTTGGCAGGAAATGAATGCGTGTGATGTATTATTACTGCTGTTAATTCAGTTATCTGCATACAGAGGTACAATACGCTCACTTACGTGGTGTCATCTACTTCGATCACCAGCTATCAGGCGCTAAAGAGAAAGCAGTAAGCATTTCACTGGCTCTTTTGTTCTCCATAGACTATTAAGCCTTGAAGGGAAGGACCAAATCTCAGATATACCTGTGAGGCAGAAGGGTATTTTCTGTTTATTGGTATATAAATCTCAGGGAGTGTCTATTCTGATCTCTGCACTAGCTGGATGCCTCCTGTACACAAGTTTTGCTGAAAGCTAATTCGAGCACCTCTGCCTAACCCAGCATGGATGCGTCCCTAAGCCCAGGCTGTCTCTGCTGTGGTTAAAAGGGTGGTATAGGCTCTCTTTAGGGCAGGAAAAACCTCCACCTTGCATTAGTCAATGAGCATCCTCGCTCAGCCATACTCTGGGCAGCGCAAACACAGATCTCATTTAATGCCCACCCCACGCACTGTGGCTAAAGGTATCTTTTAAACTGTTTGGCAGCAAAGCAAATGGAGTCACCTGCTCTGCTCCACTTCCAGCATTGCTCCACAGCCTCTGACAGCGCTTTGCTTTACGTTCAGCTGCTTACCACTGTCCAAAAGGGCAGAAAGCGCCTAGAAGTATGCAGAAGGGAGTAAAAGGTTAGTCCCACGCTGCATTTCTTTCCACAAACTTCAATATTTACAGTGTGCTGGGTCTGCTGACTCCAGCCCAACATTTTTACATTGGCAGTTAGTATTTCTGCCAGAGTGTTGCCAACTGTTGATCCGAAAGAATGAGATTTAGGAAGTTATTTCATCATGTAGAAAAGAAGAAACCTGTTTTCCTCATGGTTTTACTAGTGTTTACTGAAAGCTGTCCCATAGATCTTCCAAAGTTTGGAAAAGTCTAACTGCTACTAATAGAGGATTTGGGTTTTTTTTTTTGGTGTTTCAGATATCCAGAGGTTTCAGACAGCACCTTCAAAACTGCATGTCTGAAGCTACTTGAATCCATAGTTAAGTATCAGGCCAGTTCTCTCCTGGTGCTGAGGAGCTGCAGTATTCCCAGCATCCTTTGAAGATGGTGACATCTGGAATTCTTGAGCAGCTTTAAATTCCATCCCCTTTAGGTGTCTAAGCATGGATTTAAAAAACAAAAAAAAATTAGTATCTAGATCTTAAGATACTCATTATGCTTCTTTCCCTCCTTAAATATGCTAACAGAGTCCTCCCTTGTGCTCACATTTACAGATAAACCCTAGAAGTTCTCAGTCAAAACTCTTCCCACATGAGAAATACAGAATTTGATCGAAGTGGGTCACTGTCGTTATTTCCATTATGTCAGGTCCCTAATACATGACGTCACCAAAGCTCAGAGTAATAACAACAATATTTCATAGTTCTCTGGTGCCTGCTACTCAGGAATCTCAAAAGGCACTTCTGAAACATTGAGCCAAGTAGAACCAGAGGTGAAGGTAACCCACCTATTCATATTTTGAGGGCTTCTGCTAGGTAAGTAGTATACCAGTTTTGCAAGTGAATGAACTGACATTTGGTAAGAGTCACAGAAGAGAAACAAAATTTAAACTGGAGATAAATGACTGCAGTAATAACAACAAATAAATAAACACTTTGTATTCCATTTTTGTCATCTGAACTTTTCATTCTCTGATGTTTATTTGATCTGCTTTCTTCCTTCTTCCCAGGACTAAGGCAAGTATTATTCTAGATTTGGTTAGATTTAGATCTTTCTCTTGCTCCTGCTTTGTAAGGGAGCAGAATGAGGTGCTTTATAATACTGAGGATCTAATTGCTCTGCTTTTCTCTAGCTTTTATTTCAATTGCCCTTTTTTTTTCAGCCTCTTTTCCCCCTTCCCACACGTCTTGCGCTTCTGCTTTGTCTCTGGAAGGCTGTGTCTCAATGTGCTGCTAGGTGTACTCATACTCAGGGGCACATCGTAGGGAACTTGCCTGGGGCATGTTGTGACTGCCTTACAGCCTGCAGGTTTGGGGATGCTTTCTGTGGAAACTGAACCCAGGGAAGGTGAGCCTGGTGCACGCTCTGGGATGAGCAGCTCAGGTCCACTATAAAATCTTGGAGGTCAGGAGCTCTGCCTTGCAGACCTAGCCCAGCAGACCTTTAGAAAAGCCAGATTCTCCATCCTTCTAGTATTTGCAAGGAGGAAAACAAAACAGACTAATGAAGTAGCTTTTATCACCAGAAAAATGTATTTTTACTAACTGAGTGATTCCATAGAAAAAAATACATAGAAGAATGGCTCATCTGCGTGGTTTTTTTTTAATGACTTTTTTCCCTATAACCCCATGCCATTCCATACCCAGATCAACATTTTAAGGAAAAATGGGGCCACACAAAGCTCTAGGATCCACAAACTCGACATTTCTACCTTGCTCTGTTACACTGTATTTGGATATAACAAAATTTTTAGCTCAGTGAGTAATGCTGGTCACTTTGTACGTCACATTGTACACCACACACAGCAATTTTGGACTGAATATAAAATTTACCTTTCCACTGTTTTTGCTTTCTACAGCTTATGTCATAACCTTAATAACACTCACACATATTTTTTCTGTGTTACTACACCATAGGTTAAATTATTATCAGCCAAAATCTTTTCAGCAATGCCAGTTCAGTAAGAACTCACTAAGCTTCGTTGCAGTTTTCATCCACAATGTAATAGCTTCAAGCCACAACCTGCAAACATCCTTAAAGGACTCAAATATTATGTTGCAGCAGCCTGGTAACATCCCCATAGCCACTGGCAGTGCTAAGTCATAAGCTTTAGATTTCTATACAGTAGCTTAAAATGAAGTAGCTACTGACCATTGTAATGGGCAAGAGAAATAACTTTATTGTAGGGTCATGTTTCATGGAACACCTCCAACCACACAAGATATTCATTAGCTGAAGAGCAAATGCTACAAAAGAGTTTGTTTTCTGCTTGCACTAAATAATCGTGAGGGACTCTGCTATTTCTGATGGCATAGCATATGCGCTGTGCTCTCAGGCTTTTGGTCGAGACGTAAGTGCAGTGTTATCTTAAAGTGTTCTTTTCTTACATTATAACTAACAAAGAAGCATTACTGATCACATAAAAATATCAGCAAGAAAGTTTTGAATACCAACGTCTCTCTGTGATGAAGAGCATCTTCATTCTGTTAGAAATTGCATTTTTTAAGGTGCTCTAAATGATTCTTCCATGCCAAAGTTAAAACACTCACTTCCATTTTCTAGGAAATGAATACTACAGTAAGACACAGTACAAAAATATTCTTGGAATATTTATGCATTTTACAACATTACTTACTCATAGATGTCTTATTCACAGATGGGAATTATAAGATAGCAGATAACAAAAAGTGTGATAGATAGTAATGAGCATGACAGATTTCTTATAGATTATTTTAAACTTAACAGCATACAGATTTATAGCACAATACCACACTAACATTTTGACACATGCATAAAAAAGGAATAAATGTTCCATTAAATAGAAAATGTGACCTCTTTTCTTTTACTATGGACAGTAGTTTTGCTCATTCTGAGGTTGAAATTATAGATCGCTGCAACAACGGCTCTCCTTCATTATCCTGCAGTTGCAGAATTGGAGTAGGAAGCAAAACTGAAGTGTCTTACCCTGGTACTACACATTGGTGCTATGGATGGTACTCTGTCTATTGTATCACTTTATCAATGTAAGGAAATTTACTGGCAAAGACACTGTTTTTTACTGGTTAAACTGGTAAAAATTGACATTTAACCTGCAGTCAAGATATTTTCTACTGCTGATCTAACTAATGTTGCTTCAGGGGCAATGTCTGCCTGCAGAGAAAGGCAGTATACCTGGAGAGATGTAATTCTACCGGAATAACGAGGAACTCCCCCATATGGACATCATGTGGGCTGTGGGACCGCAGGGAGCCAATATTAATTTAGACTATATTGCATTTCTAGAGTGTAATTCATCAGATAATTTGCATCTCTAATAAGCATATCTAGGCATAAGCCGTTAGAAATGCAGCTACCCTGCCAATATGGGTGGGTAAGGAGTATTCACCATCTAAGTCACTCTCCGGCTGTGTTTGCACAACTTAGACATGGTGCTTCGCATCTAAGACTGTGCAACATTATTTTCTCCTGCCTTCAGAAAGCAAGGAAAAAACCCCAAACAAAAAAAAAGCCCAAATATCTTTTGGGCATGAGGTCTCCGTGAACTATTCCCTGACTCATGTCACGCATTATAACCCCTGCTTGGGACYGTACTGAAAGGCAAAATCTAGGCTTTATTAATGTTATATTAATTTTTCCACAGACCCTCAGGAGAAACACCAATGACTTTTTTCATAGAGGGGGGTCAGCATTAGGATGAGTATTTTTATTGACTAGATCTACTGATTCATATGCTAGTGTAATTCAGTTGTTTACTCAGGCATTTCCCTGCAGGTTTGTTTAATGGAGAAAATCTCTGCATATACGTATGACTAGCAGAGTTTCTTTGGACTTTCATGTAATTAGGTTAAGAACTTTTGTTTTGTTTGCCTAGTTATTGTTATACTTATTGTCAGAGATAATGTAATGACCAAGTTTTCAAAATTTACACAATAAAATTATGCTTCCAGATCTCTGCAGAACACAAGGTTCAAGTAATTAAAGAAAAATATGCAACATTTTATATATTCAAGTACATGCCCTCTAAAAAATTCTTATTCTTTCTTGCAGTGGTGGTTAAAACAGAAGCGGCGTGACCTCTGCTAGACAGCAGCCAGAGGTTTATCGAAGAGTCACAAGAGGAAACCCTCATTTTTGTGGGTTCAGGTCCTGCCTCTGGGGGGGGCTCTTCAGTAGCATGAGGAATACTGGCAGTGGGTTAAGATGGGCACACCAGCCACTGAACAAACTGGGAACTGATGTACCACCGCTGGGTTTCCACTTTGAATCACCCATCAGATGGCATCGCCCTTGCTGCATCCATGCAGCCTGAAAAGACCTACTGTGGGCCAGACAACCAAAACCTATTTGAGGTAGGAGCCAGCCTCCCATCTCCCCTCAACCGGGTGCTGCTAAACCCGGGGATGCTGCAGTACAGGGAACTTCCAGGCCCTGTACTTAGGGAGTTTGCTGCTTAGTTTAAACAGTGCTGGAAAGCAGGCTTTCTGGATTGCACATTAGGATTTAGCTGGACAACAGGTACCCAGCTCCCAATCTAGGTCAATGGGATGTGCTGCCTTCCCACTGAAATGACTTCACTGCTGGGTTTTCATCAGCTTACACAAGAAAGATGTGGTGCAATATTGTATTAAGATGCCAAGCCTTTCTTTGCAAAGAAAACAAAAGAGGAGCATTAAGATCTATCACTGTAAATTGATTAATTTGGTGGCTTGATAGCTGAGTTATCCTACACCATCTGAAACAGTTCAGTATTTGTCTTTAAAGGCAGTGGCAAACTGATCAACTGCAGGCTCCTATGCTGCTGAACTCATCCAGAAACCTTGCACAGGATGACTAAACCAGATGTTATTTGCTTTGAAATTCAAAGGAAACTTTACTTACTAGGTATTTCTTAAGAGCAAAATGTAGGATGACTGACTTCACACACACGCATAACGGCTGCTTACCTTCAAGATCAACAGGCCAATTGCCAAATCTAACATGAAGATTTAAAAACAGTTTTGCAAAAGCAGGATTATGAGATTACAGCACTATACAACAAAACAACAGAAACAGGGAGTTATTTGCAATGGCATTTGTAAATCTAAACATTTGTCCTTATAGGAAATGTAAGTTTACTAGTTTTCATATGGACCTACACCTTTCCTGAAGCATATGAATTTCTTGGTCCCAAGTAACCGATAGGTTTTTTTTGCTTTTTGTTGCAAACAATAGATGTAAGTTCTTGACCAAATGTAAAACTACACTAGAGAGTAAATTATCATGATATTAAAAGCAAAAGGATTTATGCAAAGTACATATTGAGACTACTAAAGCCAGGAGGAGGATACAGTGGAATTTCAAAGAAGCTAGTGATTTTACAGTATAACTGTAGTATATGAACATGTAAACTCATCAACAGTGGATGAAATAAAGGAATGGAAAGCTATGAAAAAAATTAAATTACATTATTTTAAATCTAAATAAAACTAGGCAAATTTAAGTTACAAAATTCTTATGAGAAATAAGTACTGGTATGCAAATTTCCCCACAGAAGATAAACTCTTCTAATTGAAGCCTTTGCTAAAATCTCTGAACTCTCTAAATCAAAGTAAGCTTCTTAAACCATAAGCAAATTCTCAGCTGGTATAAATCTCTCCAGCTTTAGTCTAAACTGAATTCCTAGACTGGAATAAACCCCTTGTGGCTGTAGCAAGCTTTATATTCCCTTACTCCCAAACATAAGGGACGTAGTCTCTTTTACCCGACCTACATTAAGCATAACACACAGAAAGCACTATAAGCTTTTAGAAAGTAACTATCATCTCACCTGTATCTGCTTTACCATAGACCTTTCTGTCAAGTATGACTGAGCATATTACAAGTGAACACCTGGGGAACAATTTATTCAGAGCTAAAATTTTAAGTGCTGTAAAAAAGTGGAAAAATCTAGATTATTGTAGATTTATGTCTCACTGGAGATACGCTAAGAAAATTGCAAGGTAGCAAGCTGCCAGTTTCCTTGGTGATCTGCACTGGATTTACATGCTAGTGTATTGAGAACAATGACAAGCAGCAAGTGATTGTTGAAAACCTGATGATTTTGGAAGCACTTTATATTTGAGTTCTGGTTTTGGAATAATTAAATGCTGAGAAAACTATTGTCAATGAAGGTGAAGTTAGAGACAGGCAAATCTGCAAAGACTCAGCCACACAAACTGCTATCTAGGTTTCCTAAATTTAGATTATCTACACAATTGGATAAAGTATGTAGAAAATTGGTAGAATTGCTTGTATGAGCTGATCTCCAAGGACTAGCTTTAACAAAAATGTCATGATTAGGAGATGCTTCTGCTTCAAACTCTAATCCTGACTACTTTTTATGTCTACAGCACTATACAGAAAACTCAAACCTCCCCAGAAGACTGGACCAGTGTTTTCAGAGGGCTGGAGCTCCAGTTTTGGAGCTCAGCTTGTCATCAAGTGAGAGGTACCTCAGTGTTTGGACAGGCTTTTTAAATTTTTTTTTGCGGTTGGAGAGTCGTTTGAACTGTTCAGGTCAAATAATTTTAAAAAAATTCAAATAATCTGAATTTTACCAAAACAGAATTTAAGAGCCTGGTCCAACATCCACTAAAATCTACATCCCTCATTTCAAGCATTCACTCAGAAACATTTTAGGTAAGTTTCTGCCAGAAGAAATGGGGCAAACACAAGGTCTCCTTTCACGTCATATATCTGGTGTTACTGCTATGATCAAGAGGGAACAGAGAGGAAAGAAAAATCACTCCTTTAACTAGTTTTTGAAGCAATTGAAACGAATCTTTCTCTTGTGAAATTTAACTGGGTAACAAAATCTCATTTTCAATATCGATCTCAAAGGCATAAGAGAGAATAAAACTACTTGGATGGATTATTAGTGTTTTTATTAACAGATTAGGAAACCTCAAATTACAAACATCTTGATCTACCCATAGAGAAAAGTCTTACCAAGACCTAATCTGCTAAAATACCTGTTTAGATTGCATTGATATTCCGTCACTGTACGTACGCAGTTTTTTTCTCTCCCTTCTCTATCAAGTTATTTTGAATTAAAATACACCTCTGCTAAAGCCAGTGAAAACTTTTGTCAACCATGTCAACGAGGCCAAGATTTCAGCAAGTTGGTCTAAGCACAGAAATAAAAAGCAACTCCGTCTTGCATCATTAGTGCATGGGAACATATTTTTTCATGCTAAAGAAAATTAATAGGAATGGCAAATACTCTAGGCAAATTTAGGTAAATACCACTGACTCCTGCACACTTTATTAGAAAACTAATTAATAATCAAAACTGAGTAATGACTTCTGTAGAAATATTTATAGCTCTCTTCCTTACTCTGTCATTATCCAAGGCTACAGCAGAGTTTCCCGTATTTGTGTGTCACACTAGTCTTGATTATGTAGGAGCATTCAGGAAAATTACCTGAATTAACTAAAGGTGTGACTTTGAAGTGTATTAATAAAACTCCCTTTAATCCTGTGTGGACATTGGTTCAGAATTAAAGCACTTTTAATTTAATTTTGCATACTTTACTTCAGAAGCAAAGTAAACAAAGTGAAATCAAGGTCAATTCAATAGTAAGACTATATATATGAGGAGTAAATATAACTTAATCTACTTTTTAAAGATTTCCAAAGTAGAGTAAGCAAAATTCCTAATTACAAAATGTTTCATTCTGAATAAGAGATTCACAGGCAGTTTTATTGAGGTGACAATAACTTGCTTTAAAATTATTTTGAATTTTCAACTTCCATGAATGACAAGTCTTATGCTACAGAATTCTATGGAGAATATATGGGTATAATTTCATGAGCCATAACTCTAACTCCATCTGTCACACAATTGGCTCAGTTTTGTTGCTTAGCTAGTATTTTGTTACTTTTTCCAATTCCCTTCAAACTTTTAATTTCTCAGTGCATTTGATTGCATTCTTTTATTTAACTAAAATTCTGTGCCTCCATAGTATGCTTCTATACTATGTATAATTCTATACTTCTGTAAGTTAGAAACCAAGCATATTTCTCAGATTCTGGACTCTGTATTCCACCAGCATTCTCATATTCACAGATTATAGACTGCTGAATGTTTAAAAGGGCAAGAGATTATGTGTCTGTATCTTATAATGACAATAAGACTTGAGATGCTTAGTAGTTTGGGCTAGACCTTCATCTTCTGCCAGCAATAGAAAGTTAAATTACTATAAGTCCCATCATCCTCTGAAAGTCTTTGCTAGAGCAAACACATACCCAGGTGCTGGACACCCTGGCTGCGTGCAGAGGTGGGTGGAAACTAGAGGGCTGTTCAGATGGGCATGGGGCTGTCCGGTGGCAATATACAGGGGGACTTTTTGCAGCCGATGGCACTGTTGCACTAATAGGACTATGACTAGATTTTTTGGGGTAACCTTGTCCCATATTATCTTTCCCATCATGCTATTAACATTCCTAACTTTTGTTCCGTTGCTTAAAAGCAAAGTTCTCTGTGTGTTTTTTTTCCTTAAATTTTAAAAAAAAAAAAGGAAATACTTTTTATGCAGCACTGTAAGAAGTTGAATCCATAGTGAAAATTCATGGGAAAAAAGTCCGTCAGGTTTTATTAAAACCAAAGATGCTGATATGGCCTCTAGAATAGGAAGCTGATGCTGGCAGGATATGCCCGGGGAAGTATCACCCTGAACTTGCTCTGTGCCTTGTTTCTTTTCTTAAACATCATTGTCAGAGACAGGATGCTGGGGCAAATGGACTTTTGGCCTGATTCAGCCATGCTAAAGCAAGTGTCCCTTTACTGTTCCGGAAGCATGTTTGTCTTTTAGCAATATTGCTTTTCATTCCTTGGGTTTGCATCTCTTCTGTTTTCCTCATAAACATGGCTATTCCTACAATTGCACCATAAATAGCCTTACACATTCCCTTCTCTCCGGGGTGAGGAGATTCATACTCTTTCTTTCCCTCCAGACAGAAGCATGGTATTTAGGTGTTTTCTCAATTTATGTGAGGCAATGTCTGCAACGTCTGCCCGCCTGCAATCTGTGCTAGCAGTGGAGAAAATAAAAAGTATTTCTCAAATATGAAGGTTTCATATCACATTGATCCTATAGCAATAGAAATCAAAATCCCAACGGGACAATTGCTTTGAGGGAACAAGGCATTGTGGAACTGGAAGACTGTTAGGAAAAACATATATGAGGTAACATCTACGCTCCTGTTCTGCTGTAGGCTGGATAAAAGCTTCTGTGGCTTTGGGGAGGTTGTATCGCTCAGACGAGAATAATTTGAGTTTTTGATCTCTTAAAAAAATGTATTTGTAGATATACAATCCGTGACTACTTGTTGACAGTTCTGCAACAATACTTGCTAGTGTAGATGTGGTATTGGAAAAGAAAGTGGGCTAGTGGATAAACAGCAAGAATATGAAGTCAGGAAATTGCTGCTTGCATAGTAACGAATTTGACAAAGCTTGCTAGAAAAATCTGTGTATTTTGGCTTCCAGCATATATAGCACTTCATTATTAATCATGATTTGTTGTTTGATTCCAGTAATAGCAAACCTTGAAAAAGAGGCAAAAAAGATAAGATGCAGTTTCCAGCTATGAAGATGTTATTTGAGAAATACATTGTCAGGATTAGTTCACTAATACATGAGTACTTTCAGATCGTTGCACTGAAGCTGCACTATAAAGGAAGTATGTAATTTGTTTTCTCACCTCCAAAGCCCATTATTAATATAGCAAATAAGGAACACTTTAAGTGTCAGGAAAGAGTAGAAGTTACAAATAAACAAAATTCTGTCTTAAATCACACATGACATATAAAAAAGCAGGCTTTCTCACTGCAGTATTTCAGTCTTGCCTAGATTAAAGAATATTTATTCTTCAAACACATTTTCATTAATGATCACTTGAGATGTTTGTAACACAATAGGCAGTAAACACAGGACCTATTCATCAGTCTCCTCCCGGTCATGGCCAAAGTGGCCTTTCACGCCACCAGGAGAAGCAAACTCAATGCGGGGGGCCTGCCAACTGCATCACCTGCTTCCAGTCCCTCATCTTCCCATGTCAACGAAGAGAGCACTGGTGGGCAGCGTCCATTGCTTCCCTGGGCACATTCCAGGAGCGATTGATGGTGTTGGGAGCTGCCCTCCTCCAGTGCCCCTCAATCTATTTTTGAGTCTGTGACACTCACACACCTTCCCTTTAGCCTTTCTTGTCCCCTGGAATCACTTTTTGTTCTTCTCATATTTCTTTTTTCCTCTAGCCCTTTCTCTGCTCAGAGGGCTTGAAGGTTTGGTTATGGCTGGGCTAGCACCTAGCTCTAAAAGGGAGAATGACAGCTAGTGTGGTTTAAACAGGACTTAATTAAAACTTTTTAGCTCCTTCCTGCATGGTCTAGTGAGAGCTTATGCGCTCACTGCATCACTGAGAAATACTTGCAGAATAATTGGCCCCAGGAGAGTCATGTGCCGGTGCCTGGAGATTCTCCCTCCTCATTGAGTAGTTTCCTTTGTTATCTTTCCACTGCTGAAGTCAACCAGCAGAAGTAGCGTTGAACTGGAATGTTTCTGGAGTATTTTTCTTTGCCAATCTCTGTCTTCTGTCTTTTCAGAGATTTTTTGTGAGAACTGGCCTCACAATGCTCTGAGCAAGGAGAGAACGTGGAGGTGAGCTTTGCACTCTTCAGAGTCCTTGTGCTGTAGATTTGGACCAAAACTGTAGGTAAGAATTGGCCCTCCAAAGAAAACTGAGACCATCTCTGCTATAGCCTGGCATACCCCCGTAGTGCAGAGATGTCATTCACGGCCAGAGCAGCTGCACTGGTAGATAGCTGTGGGTAGGCAAATCAGTCCCCTTTTTTCCCCCAATACACTTTGTTTTGCTCAGATAACGGTGGAACTACAAAACAAAAGGCCCTATCTGCAGTAAAAGCACTTTGCCTGTTTGGAGCACTGGTATATCCATGAAAATATTTCAGGCTGAGATCACCAGTTCACCAGACAGAGAAGGCCTGAATCTGCAACCAAAGTTTTACTGTTGACTTAAATAAAATGCTGGGGAGGTTTCTTTAGGTTTAACTCTTTACTACTTCTCCCACAAAGCAGATCACTGAGTAGTCTAGCGGATCATGCATGTTTGATTATATTTACTATTCTTGTGTGAGTCTGGGCAATCTCTCTCATGAGCACTGTACCCTGTGGTTTCAATATTCAAAAGTTAGTCTCATAATTTTTCATTTTCATTAGCTTTTGGTAATTCAAAATTGTAAATGCATTAGATCTCTTGAAAAAGTGTTTCTGACCAGCATAATACAAAATATAGCATACCTCAAAAAATGGAAAACTGCACCCACTTCAGATTATGACATTTGTTTCCTGCAAACAATGAAATTTTAGTACTTGCAATCTTCTGAGTGCACTTCTATCCAATGTATGTATTGCAGAGAACAGCACTGTTTCAGGTCATTATATTTTAACTCTTCTGTGCCTAGGAAAAATTTTTGAAAAAGACTTGTGGAAAAGAAAAGGAATGTAAGACCAGAGAGGTTAGGTAGTGGTATGCTTTATCTAAAATTCTGTTTCCAGTAGAGGTCACTGCCAATTTGATTACATTACAGCAGGAAATCCTGCAGTAGAAAATAATGAAATATATTCTCACAAAGCTTTGTTACTAACATCTAGCTTGTGAAAATTAGCATATTCCCTGAAATCTGAGCCTTATACATCATATTAGCTTTTTTGGTTCTACTTGTGTTACCTGATGTTATTGTTATTCTCATAAACTTGCTGTTTCTTGAATCCTGCTTCAATGACATTCTTTGGAAATGACTTCACATAGTGTGCAATTACACAGTTGAAAAATATCTATTTCCTTTTATCAGTTATGAATACATTATTTTTCAACTAAATGGATGCCTCCTTGTTTATATCTGATGAGAAGAGGCAATTCTATTAGGTCTATCTACCTTTCCAGTCTTTTTCTGCGTACGTTTATTCCATTTCCTCTTATTTATTGCTGGTTTAAAGCATAGTATTAATCTATCTTCATAAGAGTATATTTCCATGTCTAACAGTCTTTGTCATCAGTTCTGGCCGCCTTCTATTTTTGCTATGTCATCCCTGGGGACATAAAATCTCAATAATAAATCGTAATGACAGAGTATAAATTAATTTAGCATGCATTTGCATGCACCAAATCTGCTTCCTCTAAGACTCCTGGTATTTCTTGAAATGACTTGCAGTTGATTCAGCCAGCTGTCAATTTTTTTTAATAAGTGTATTTTTCAGAAGTATTTTGCTTTTCTCTCTCACACATTTTCTTTGGACAAAGGGCCACACTGAATAAGTTACATGCCAAGCCACAAGCAGCCTTCCTATACATGCCAGTATTTTAAATCAAATTGGTTTTGTTATCAATAAGAATGGATTTTGGCCAGAGACAGACGATTTCCTTCCCCTTACAGGATTGGACCTTACTTTTCTATTGGTAAGGCTTAAAATAGTCATATCAGAGTTTAGAAAATAAGGTTAGACCATTTTGGGGTGTTTTCTGGATCCTAAAACTGCTATATTTCACAATTTGCTTTAATAGGGAATTACACTTAAGTTCCAAAAAAGTAAAATGCAACATTCTTCAAATTGCTCTAGAACAACTTTTCTGTAATAAATGTGACTTAGGCATGTGTATAGAAGGGTGAAATATAAGTATTTTATTTGAATAAGCTTGGACATTGTGATGACTTGCAGAACTCATGTACTGTAGTCATCCAGAATTCATATTCATAAAAACTGCGTATCATATCACACAATATGTATTCTCTCATACATATTACATATGTTTTAGCTTAAAGTATTGCTAGGGAACTGCTAGAAAGTATGGGGGAAAACACTAAGAAGAAAGTCTTGCCGTCCCTGGACTCTTATTGCTAGTTGCTGAACCTTCCTCTCCTTATGCAGTTCTGAAAATGTAGCCCTGGCATTGCTTATTTTTGTGAACTTTGGTATGGTTATAGCTAGATGCCTACAGTAAACACCTAAGAAATCTAAGATGAAAAGGGCAAAAACTCACAGTATTTCCCTCTACCAATTAGAAAGGGAGAATAACTGAGATTAGACATCTAGGCATTTAAAATTTCATGACATGAATTCCAGCCTAGGACTCTGGCACTATCAGCTTCTAGAAAGTGAAAAACACTTGCTTCTAAACTGGGGTAGGAATCCAGGAATGGATATATGGATACTCCAGCGCCTGTGCTATGTTCTGGCACAGGGCCATAAAGACAGTTTTCACCATAAAATGGCTAACAATGGGCCACCTCAGGAGGAGAAGGATGTCTCTCTAACGCTTGTGGTGCATGTCTAACACTTCTGGGAAGCGGTGAACCTCATCTTGCTGGCAATAGTCTCCAACAGCTTGGTTAAACACTCTGAGTGCCAAGTGCAGCTAAGACGGTTGCCAGTGGTGGCAGCTGTGGTGGATGTGTGGTCTCCAACGCAATGTGGCTCACTGTCCCTGGGCTTCTTTTTGCTTCTTGCTTAGAGCAGCAGCACTTCTGCATGGCTTGCAAGCTTTTCAGAACAGGCAGCCACGGCAAGTTTAGTTTGCCAAGTGAAGGGTGATAGACCTCTCACATAAGATACCGATTGTGGCACAGATGAGTGAGAGATGCCATGAATAGTAACAGGGATTTGAAAGGCAAGCCCTGAGAGCTATTGGGGTACATACGGCACCTGAAACCATTGTGCGTGTACCTGAGAGCATGGCAATATCCAAAGGGCCTGCAGCCTGGAGTCACTGAAGTATGCTAAAGCCACTAAGTGTCATGCAGTTACTTGGTATGACACAGGGGATCACCTCTTTACTGCTCTTTCCTACCTTTCCCATTTTTGCTTTCTGTCTCCTGAGAGCCTGGTTTAGTCCACCAAAAGAACTCCACCCTTTTCTCTCCTGGGTGAGAGCCTGGAGTAAAACAGCAAACGAGAAACAAGTTTTTCAGTAGCATAATGTTTTGCCAGGTCATGAAGTGGCTGCTAAAACCATGTTGTATGGCTTTGCTTTGAAAACAGCTCAGTCTTCCACAGGAGTCAGAGACAAAGGCTGCATTTTCTGTTACTTCTCTCACTTTTTTTTTCCCTGCTCTGTTTGCGCGTGTCCCTTAAGGGAGACGGCATCAGTGTTCAGAAGCAAAATCATCAATTTTTCCTCAAAATTATATTTATAAAGATGTTCATAACATTTTAAATACCATCCAAGAAGTTTCTCAAACAGGATTTCACAGCCTTCCCCTGCATACAACTTAGGGAAACCTGACAATGCTGTTGCTTAGAGGAAGAAACTTTGTATTTAAGTGTTTTGTATTCTTTTTCATCCTAGGCAGTTCCAGTCTGGATGTCAGCTTCTTACTCTGGAAAATTAGATTAGATGCATATAGCTAATTTTAAAAGGAAATAATAAATTTGTAAGCACAAAATCTGTAGAACAGATCAGCAGAAAATAATACTCTTTTTAGAAGAACAAGAGATGGTGCTCAACCATGCCTTGGGGTCTTGAAGACAAATAGAAAATCTGGACTGAAATTCTCACCTCTCTGAAGTCAACTGGACTGATTTTCAGTGACGAAAGTAAAGCCAGGATTTCACACCAAAGTCCAAAATCTTAAGAGAAAACCTAAGGAAAAAAATTTAAAAACCTAATAAAACTAAAAGAGACCAAAGGCATGTAGTTAATTTTATTTGTGTGTATTAGGAATGCAGTGTGGAATTCTTCATGAGACCAAAACTGAGCAGAATTATAAGTATTTGCAGGATATAAGCCTAATGGTAGAGCTGGTGTTTCAGATAACTGTAAGAAAAATAGCATAAGGAAGGCACTGGATTAAAATAGTAGGGTCACGTGGTGACTAATAACTTATTTGATCTTTTCAAGGGTCTAAATACAGAACTCAAATCAAATTAAATGGTTGTTTACTACTTAAAGTCACCTAAACATGCATCAATGTGAATTAGAAACACTCAGCTCTGCCTACTGAATATATTTGTTTATAAAGTTGAAGAAGGAGTGAGAGGTTAAAGAACTAGTTATAAATTGACCCAGCCTTCTAGAGGAAACCCATACTAAACCTGATCTGTCTTAATAACTGAGAATGTGTTTTATCTCTTACCCTCTTGAGATTTGGTTAATATTAACGCAAGATGTGAAAGGGAATTCTGTGCTTCACTTTTCACTAGTTTTTAGTCTTGCAAGAGAAGGGATTGAAAATGAGATAAAGAAAATTTTGTTTGGAAACTTACTGTAAAACTAAAGGCTTTTCCAGTCCTTCAAACATTTGTGCACTTGCTTTATGCACATCAATATAATTTTGCTAAGTTCATTTTCAAGACAGAGGGCTGAAACCGTGATTTCAGGTTCAAGTGAAGTGAATGTGTCTTTTGTGCAGTTAGGTGATAAATTATAGTTAGCTACACAGCATTCCTAAGTCATTACAGAAATCCTTAATCAGTACAAAAGTGAGATTATAGTTAAAACCATGATGCCTCTGAAGTTAGCTGTTATGGATAAGGATGTTTTATGACAGAAAGAGTGGTGTTTTTTCATTGATTTGTAAACCTTGGCTCTGTGGGTGTTCATATGCCACTGATGGGGAGTTAAAGCAACTCCCCTTACGCACGGGCAGCACATGGAGCAACCGGCCCGTGGGAGCCGGCATTCCAGCCCTGGGGTGAGCCCTTTTCCAGCTAAGCAGGTAGGAGCGCATTGCAGCCGAAAACACCCTAAGCAAAGCATTGCTGCTGCCTAATTGCTGCTGCTTGGCCCCCGAAGAGATCAGGCAGTCAAAGCAAGACTTGCAAGTCTTTCCGTGATGCATGAGGGATCCTTGAGGGTTATGGCCTTTCACTAGAGAAATCACAGTAATGTTAAGCAAGCAGAACAACCAAAAATGGCTTTTTAGAATACTTTCACGGTTCTTTGGACATCTGACCCTAACTCACAGTTCAAAATAATGGATAAATGAGTGCCTGGGTGGGGATTTTTATGGAAAAGTATGCTAGCATTGCTGTTTGAAAACAAGAACCATCAAAAATACCAACTTGTATGTAGGGCGTTATATCTGGATCATTGAGCCACCAACCTGGGAGCTACTGGGACTCACTGGACTCCATCCGGACGCACCAGGCTTTTCCGCCCAGGCTGCAGGGCTTGGCAGGGCCAGGGAGGCAGGAAGGGGAAGGCAGGTGGCACCTGGCTTGGCCCGCTGCGGGGCATGGCTGTGGAGCCTGCCCTTCGTGAGATGCACCCCAGGTGATCCGTGGGGCAGAGGGGCCGGTGGGTACCACCGGCGGGTACGCGGGTGGGTACGCCAGGACCATCTGAGGTGGTGCCAGGGCCGTCTACGGCGCTGTGTGGGTGTCCTTACCCTCAGCACCACGGACGGGCCCGACTCCACCTCAAAGTGCCCCGCGTTGCCCAGACGGACATTTTGCGGCCACCGCCGCCTGGGCAGCGCCATCCTCGCCCTCCACAACACCCGCCGGCCCCTCTTCTGGGGGAGCTGGGTGGGCCCTCGGCGGGGCCTTGTCCCCGAGGGCCCCTCCTGTGCCAGCGGAAGGCTGTGGGGGCTCTTCCCCCGCGGGGCGAGGCCGGGGGTGCTGCCAGGCGGCCGGCGGCCGTGTGGGAGGGCTGACCCCCGCCCCGAGGGCCCGGGCGGGC
>JAYKAV010003205.1:119937-256120 GCA_035582835.1 Phoebastria nigripes | reverse complement strand
GCGGGGGGCGGGCTCCCGGCACCGCCAGGCAGCGCTCCTCCCTCCCGCGCCGGGAGCCCCCGGCGGGGTGACAGCCCTGCCGAGCCGAGCCGTGCCCAGCCGAGCCGAGCCGCCCCGGCCGGGGCTGCGGAGGCAGCGCCCGCTCCCGCCTCGGCCCTCTCGCTGCCGGGACGAAGAGAGGCGGGAGCCGCCACCCCCGCGCCCGCCATGTGGAAGCTCAACAAGAGCAGCAAAGTTCTGCTGGACGACTCGCCCGAGGAGGAGGAGACGCGTCCCCGCGGCCCGCCGCCGGCCGCCGCCTGCGCCGCCGCCTTCGCGGCCCCCCAGGTAGGAGCGCGGAGCCCGGCGGTGGGCGGGGGCGGCGGCGGGGGAGCCCCGCGGGGCCCGGGGAGGGGTCGTGAGGCTCGGCCCCGCGCCCTGCTCTCGCTCCCCTCCTCTCCGGCGGCATGAGTAATCACTTTTCCCACCCGTGGATGTGCCGGCAGGCTGGCCGTGGTCGGAGAAGGGGGTGTTTGCACGGGGCGTGCAACTGTCACCCGATTTTTCGGGGTGCTGACTGGTCTATCCTCCCCTGTTTTCTTCCAGCAGCCGGCCTCCGGCATTGCTGGGACTTGCTGCCCTTCATTCCAGTGGCTTCATACCGCAGGATACTTTCTCTCCTAGCCCTGGGCAGGGGCACTGCGACCCATCTGTTAAGCACAATACATTAAACAGTGATGTGTAAGAACATAATATTCATTTGCGGACGCGTGCGCGTTTGTGTAGAGCACTGACGTTTTGGCAGGATTGCTTTTTCTATAGTTTCAATAATGGTAATTGGCTATCTTTAAATAGCTGCAATCTTATTTGGAAGCTTTCATTGTTAAATGGTAAGTTAAATACCAGCAGTGACCTTCTCAAAGTACTGGTCGCCTAACAAATACAACCTGAAAGGAAGGGTATCAGTTGAGTATCAGGCAAAACAACTAAAAGAGTGTTTGTTGACTTGCTTTCAAAAACTTGATAACAATTAGGCATCAGTCCAGCTCAGAAGCCTGTTACGCTGGCTGACACTGCTTTGTTGCTGAACTGATCTTCTGTTGCCACAGAGTATCTTTAGATGTTGTATGAGAGGTTGCAGGAGACCTGCACATCTAAAGCAAGCAGTTGCCCAGGGCTGCAAACTGGTGAGGTTTGTATTCAAAAGACAGTACAAAAACCCACCTAACTTCCTGCCCTATGGCTGTCTTGCCTACCTTGCTGGAAGAGCTGGAGTGTATCTGGATAACCTACCTTCTGCTTGAGTTTCTGGTTGACAACTGCTATGGGTTGTCAACATGCGTGGCTACTGCTGAAAAGCAGCATCTCCCAATTGCAGCAGTTATTCCCTCCATCTTCTCGTAGCCAAAATCACCAGTCTGCTACCCAGTTCAGCCTTGCATTGCCCTTTCCTCTGCACAGTGCACAGAAAAGCCCTTGCTACTTGTTTGACAGCAGCTGTGAAGATTCATATGGATGAATAAGATCTTCTCCTGTAGGAGAGGAAGAACAGATACTCATTTTGGAGACCCCCTTCAGGGGATGAAGGGGGATTGTGGGGTTGGAGGCGACCTGAAGTATCTCCCACAACCTCTCATACAACATCTAACCTCTCCCTCCTACAGTTCCTTGTAGTACCTTTCAAGTGCTTGGAAACTTCCACTGTTTTCGCTAAGCTGCTGGCTTGTGCTATCCACAGCCCTCCTAGACTTGCTTACCTCCTGAAACCCTCCTTGAACACCAAAGGTCACCGAAAGCTTCCAGTAAATCCCACTGACTGCTCGCTGCTTCTCTACTGCAAATGCTCCAAACCCCCTCTGAGCCTCCTGACCTTAGCCTCCCAGTCAGAAGATGATTCTTCAGACTTCTGTCCTGACAATTCTCCCAAACCTCTAATTTAGCAACGGAGGTTGGGGGTTGTTTGTTTGTTTGTTTATTTGGGTTTTTTTTTGTCCTGTCCAATTGTCTCTACTATCCTGGGCTTCTGTTCCATTAGTGGTGGTCTCAAGTTATAATGGTGATGAGAATGATTCTGGTGCAGATGGTTTGCCATTTTCATCAATTTTAAGAATATTCCTTTCCAACTCCCACAGTGTCTATTACCAATGCCACTGGAATAAAAGATGCTTTTTTGGTATTGAAGGTGGCAGGGGAAAAAAAAAATTATTCTAAGGCACTAAATGAAATATTCTTGAAGATAAAGGATTCAGAAAAGTTAGCAAGGCTGTAGTGTAGCTTGGCACAGAAACTGGAGTGAAGAGCATAAGCTATTAGTTGTTTTGCCTGTTAAAATCAGGAAGATTTGACAACTGGGGGGGRAAAAAAAAACCAACCCCCCAAAAAACATTTAAATGTAGTTATTTTAGAGTTTTTGTACACTTTAAGGAAGGATAGACTATATGGAAAACTATGACCACCTGATTAACATTCTAATTCTCATCATCGATCAAAAGGCAGCTTCTAGGTCAGCCATAGGTACAGCATGTCTAAAACACGGTTTAGACAAGTGTTGAGCAGGAAGTGTGAGGTAACCAAATGCATTTGTTCAGCTTGTTACAGCTGATCTGGTTCAAGGGCCTTGCTTTTAGTCTTTGACATTTTTGATGTTTCATCAGAACCTGTTTTTGCTCCCAATAATGTGATTGCAAGGGAGTGAAATCCAGTAATGTGTAGGGGGATTTGGTAATGATCTGCACTTTGCTGCTGCTGCGTCCTGACCTGCATCACCCAAACCCCTGACTTTGGAGGACAGTAGCACCACCAGAGCTTGGAGGGGTTATGGGGGCAGTTCTCTTGGTACCTTAGTTGTGCATGAGAAAGTCTCGGTCTTCCTCAGCCTCTGCTCTAAATTGTCATGGTACAGCCTGCTTAAGCTGTGAATGAAGGATTACCTCATCAAGAAGAGAATCCAGGACTTCCCTAATTTTCTGTCTTGAGGGCCAAAATCCAGATAATTTGTTTGAGTGCTTTTTAGTAAATTAAGAAAGCCCAGCATTAGATTTCATGCAGAAGGTTCACTGTTAGATTTCATTTCCTCTAGGTTCTTTTCTGATACGTCATTTGGTAAAAGAGAAGATGAACCGTAGTCATCACATTTAGACTTTGATTTATGATATGTTGTTTTCTGCAACAACTATCTTTTGTCTTTATTTTCATTTTTAATGGGCAAGCGGGAAGAAAATCCGTAAGCTTCTACCATTCATGCTATAAATAATGCTGAAACTTTTTACTTCAAAGAAAAGAAATTGGTAGTCACATCTGTGTCACTAAAACAGACCAGGTTGAAAGTGTTCCAGTGTAATGAAATGTTGGTGCTATATGTTGTTTCTTCAAAGCTGAGAAAGACCGAAGGAGTTCTCACTGTGCAACCTAATAATTAGGACATTGCAGTAGCAGACACCAACAAAGAATTAGGCTACTCAAGCAAACCAAACCAAATCAAACCAAACCAAACCAAAACAAAAAAAAAAMCAAAAAAACAACCTTTGTTACTCTACAGAAATTTTAATCATCCTATTTAGATATGGAAGCCTGATCTGGGCTTATTCAAGCAGACATTTGAATTTGTAGAAGTTCGTAGTTCTTAAATAGAAAAGCTCAGTTTGATCTAAAAAGAGAAGTTTTGACAGTTCTGGTTTTGTGGAATACAGAATGGTTTGATTTTGTTCCAGGGGAGAACAAAAACAAATTTTAGAACATGAAAATTGCAATAGGAGGGAATTGTCAGCCTCTGGCCACTTTTTAGCAAAAGTTTCTGCATGCATTCAAGTACTTTGAATTGTTAACACTTATTTAAAATAGTAAGGTGTTTCCTGAGATAAGAAAGACAAGTAAATTTTGAAACAGTACTTGTGTAAATAAATGTGTGGATTATTGTATATTTTTTTTTTAGACCAGACAGTTGTAGACTGAATCTTAGAAGTTAATTTTCATTTATGCTTTGAGGCATAAGTATTTTTAATTTATGCAGTGAAGGTGCTTTATTGACTAAAGTTACAATTAATACATGAAGGCAACTTAACACACGTAAATAGTACACATGTATAAAATGAAATTAATGTGCTTTTTGTATGTGTCTCTCAAAATATGCTAGAAATGTACAGTGATGCATGACAAACTTGCATTCAGTTTGTAATATAGTCATTATGTTTCAAACTGTAGTTTTTTGGAAGGGGAAAATTGTTGGGGTTTGACTTCTGGAAGGCAACGTTTCGGCAGTCATGCTAAGTTCTCCTTGATTCAAGCCTGCTATCATCTAATCAGTCCTCAGAGATGTCAATGCTGTGTCAATATCATTTGTAACTCTGATGTAAAATGGTGCTCGACTTTAAAATACATTTATATATTAGGGTAGTGGATGAGTGTCAGGCTGACCTATATTATCTTCTGCAACTTTATCTTTCATGTAAAAATATTTCAGATCCTTAGCCTTGATCTGTTCTCCCCGATTGTATTTTTTGTTATGTTCAAAGAGAATATGTGCAAAAACATGTTTTATGCTGAATTTTGTTTAGACTTGCTCACTGGATGTTTTAAAGTTGGCTATACAGAATTTTAGTTATCTATTTTAATGGAGACGTTTAAGTCTCTGGTACAATTTTAATACTGGCTTTCATCTTGGAATGAGTTGAACTCAGACAGGCCCTGCAGGAATGGGTGGGAGCTGAGCAGCATTTCTTATGTTCTGCTAATACGCTGAATAAGGGTATTTTTTAATTAAAAAATAAAGCAGTCAATGTTAATCCAGCTAATGCCTTTCCTTCACTTTCCAACCATTTCAGTGTGTCTCAGGCTTTTATAATTCCTTTGTACCTTCTCTCTGCTAGCCTGTTTTTTTCCTTTCATCAGAGTTGTTCCTGTGACATTTCAGTGACATTTTCCTGGCTAAAATCCATCACCTGTATTCTGTCATCATTCTTGAACATTAGATTGTGGGACTGACAGCAAAGACTTTCCTGAGCCCTTCCTTGGCCTGCCTTTCTTGCTTTTCCTCCTTCTTGTCATAGTCATCTTTCAGCAGTTTCTTGAGTGGGTCCTGTTTCTTTCTCGCAATCTTCCTGGAGCTCTACAGAGCTGACGGTGTCTTTCAGGGCTTTAACTTTCTTTTTTTTAATCCTTTTCATTTCTGAGGTGCTTCACTTTCTGATTTATACTGTCGTCTTTATACACTTGACCCGGATCAGATCTGCTTCTCACCTCTTACCCCCTCTCTGTTGGTTTATTCTGACTCTTAGAAGTCCTACAAAGCACGTATTGTCTGGTTGGTCTCCTACTATAGATGACATCAGTATCTATCTTTTTCTTTAAGTCAAGCCTGTAAGGTGAAGGTTGTCAGTGGTTTTTATCTATTGTGCAAAAGAGAATTGGTGTCCAATACTTTACTGCTGTTTCCTCTATGAAGTCCAGGTCTACGTTTTTTTTTTTTAATTATTATTATTATTTTCTTTCTGTCTAGACAGCTGAAATTCTTGTGCAGATCCTCACTTCCCATCCTGATGGTGATTACTTCCTCTGCAGCTTCTAATACCTACGCTGCGTTTCCCCATCCCCTAGTTCCTGCAAATCCCATTGCTGATATTAATGTTGTTGCTTATGGCATAAAGTTTTAAGTCCTCCTCATCCTTCGGTTTCCGTTTCTTCAGCTGGCCTCCCTTTGTTTCAGGACATTTACATTTAAATCTCTGTCCTCGCTTTCAAGGTTTTTCTTAGTACATCCCCTTCCTCTCCCCCATTTGTCATTTTTATCACTTGTTGCATCTTTCCTTGAGCCAGTTCTGCTTTACTGGCTCCAATTGCCTCGGTTTGCCAGCAGCCTTGTCTGTCTTCCTCCCCTTCAGCCTAGTACAGAACGATCTCCTTTCATTGATTCACAAAACCACTCTCTTCTCCTCCACGTCATTGCTTGAGATCCACTTTCCCTAAGCTATTTGTTGTATCTTCATGGGCTTTTGCGAGGTTTCTGGAGCCATACTCTCCTAGCAGTGCTGGATTTGCTACCATTAATGTACAAACTAAAATATATTGCTTTTTGAGAAAGAATTAATCGTTTTAATCTATTTAGTTCTTTACTGGTAAAATAGGTTTACAATTTTTTTCCTCGCTTTTATAGAAACCATTTGCCAGATTGCGTGAGGACATCTGTAACATAGGTAGAGTTATTAGAAGTTACCGGACACTTTACCAGGTAGACTATCTTTCAGTTCTGTCGTCATCAAAGGTACATTTCCAACAAGTTTTGCCGCTGGTTCTTTGTGAGGAGCTCCAGGACGGGTCTGTGTGAACAACGCAAGTGCTGATAAAAGCCACGTGTCAAAAGGAAACAGTGCATGTGCTGGTGAACACTATAACCAAAAATAATTGTTAAAATGTTCAACCTGTTTTGCAGAAACTATACTATGAAAATATTGCCATTACTCATGCAAGAGCTTTTTTAAAGATATGTAATTTAATTGCAAACGCCATGACTGAATGAAAATGTATGTCAGCCACTGCCTTTTGAATTAGCAACCATTGATTTGTTTTCTGGATCAGAAAAAAGCAAATATGAACTTCTAGTACGGATAAGTTGTTAAAAATAATTGACAGATTTTCAGTCAGAAATTTCATCACAATTGAAAATTTCACTGGATTTGAATTGTTGCAGCAGTTGAAGTCAAATTGATTATTTGACCTTCTTTCTTTGTTTCAGCTTTGACACTGATGGTATTTTGATCTTAATACAGGCTGTTTCCATTTCTTGAAGCATGTTTGAAATATTATAAATTGGGCAAAACTAAATTCTTAATGAGCTGAGCTTTTTTAAATATTTTTAAGGCGTTTAATCTTTAATAACATTCTTCCAAAAATATTTCAGAGAAGCAAAGTCTGAGTAAGATGTATTATAACCACTTACTATGGAGATGCACAATAATGTGAACAATTAATAGAATAACTTCAGGTATTGATGTAAAAACAGAGAGCACAGGAATCTGGTGTTCTGATGTTTCTCTTTGTAATGCCAATAAAATGCAGAACTACAAAAGTATTCTCATGTAAATACTTACATTCTGAAATTAATTTTCTCCAGTACATTTGGCCATTTATATCAATTGACAGTAAAAATATGGAAATAATTTAGATATTCTATTTTAAAATGTAATGGAATGTGAAGCAATAACTGAAGTGGTTGAATGAAACAGAGTTTGTGAAAATGCTAAACAAGTTCTTGACAGCTGTGGATGCTGAAGGAAAGAGCATCATCTTAATTTTAATTTATTTAGTATTAATAATAATTTGAAAGGTGAAAACATAGGAAAACTGTTTTTCATCTTCCAGTTGGTCTGATGAATAATAGGTAGTTAATGAAAGACTGGGGCCTAGAAGATGGAAGCATTTTTAAATACATTGGATGGGTTGTCTGCTGTATCTGAAATAGTCACCTGGACTTTTTAAAGTCAGCGGGGTAAAGTAAGTTCTTCTAGAAATGGTCTGTTGAATTATATTTTAGAAGCATGTTTCAAGATTAGTGTTGTCTATTAAATATATCCCAAGATGAAAGTATAATTCTTTAACATACTTAGATTTTTACATTTTCCTTTTCTTTATGGACAAAGTATTTTCAGTTTTGCCAAAGACTGGCAGAGGAAACTTGCAGGATAGGAGTCACTGTCACTATTTAGTTGCAGTGGCATTTAAAATGGTTTATTGTCATAATGTAGATGTTTTTCTAAGTGTAGTGAGCAATCTGGAGTGGAAGAAAACACTGGAAAAGTGTTTTTTATAGGAGAGAAAAATGAGTTTAAAATACAGAATTACTCTTGAGCATGAACAGACTTTAGAAATGCCTAGGTTAATATTTTTCATTGGTGATATTAATAGGAAATTTTCAATTTACATCACCTGCCCAGATGGCTAGTTTGGTTCACTCACTTGCTTTAGGGACATACAAGTGGAAGATTGAGATCTAGCAGTAGATGAAATATGGACAAGACTAATGAAATGATCTTGATCTCAATCTAGGCTACCTCTGCCAGAAAGGAGCAGAGGCAATTCACTATTCAGCGTGGGAGTTATGTCTGCTGAACACATAGCCTCGTGTCCCAGAAGAAACCTATGTATGACTGAGCAATGCATCCTTTATTTGTTAAAATTGCAAACCTTGCTTTTCCTTAAAGGGCACGTTCAGTTTTGTGTGAGTGTTCAAAGTACAGTTCAGCTTTATTTTTCAGCTGTGTTAAAATAATATGTTGAAAATGGTATAGTTGTTTCAGTGCCCATTTACACTTGATCACTGTTGCCTCAATTTCCTGACTCAGAAAGCATATATCCACACATTGAATTTTTCCAGGTGTGTATTATAGGTGCAGCAAAGAAAATGAGGCCCAATGCCACTGATAACTTTCTTCTTACCCGTGTTTGAGTGCATTTTGCATTTTTTTTTTTATTCAGTTCTAAAATTAGGTAAGCAGAATGACTTTTGCATGAATAATCTGCTTTAGTCTCGTTTCTTTCATTTGATGTTATAGCAAGATCCTACTCAAACCTAAGGAAACAGTCTCTTTTGTTAGCTGTATTTTAAGATGGTGTGTGATCTCCTCTTCCGAATCTGTGCTGACTGTTTCTGGTCAGGCTGTGTGTATATAGTTGTTCAACTGTTTGGTTTGTAATCAGTGTTTTGGGAATCTTTCCAACTTCAGAGGTTAACTTTCAGGTTTGTGATTTCGTGAGTGATTTTTTAATATTCTTTTTTTAACCTTCCCCTCTCCTATCACTAAATTATTCAGTGGGGTTTGTGGAATACTGGGAATTGTGTTAAATTCTACCCTGGAGTCTATCTCTTGAGGTGGTGTTTGTTTGGGGTTTTTTTCCACTTATGTTTTACGTTTGTGGTTCATAATCTAATTTGCACTTACAGGCATGATAATCTAGACTTTAAATTATGTTCAGTCCTTGATAAGACATGATGATAGGCAGAGAGGATGCAATAGGTCAGTAGAAGGGTGAGAATTCTCACCAAAAGGACCTATTCTTTTAACAATAGCTTGTTTACTCTTACGTGCGCTTGGCTTTGACAGCTAGTGTGCGTACGATAGGAAGGTTCCACAACTGTGTAGAGAAAATCGATAATATACCATTTTATGTAGAAGAGCAAAAGAAGGGCATGCAGGGTGAGTGATGCTATTATTTGCCTTAACTCTTTGATGTCCAGTGTTCCTCATCTTGGCCTGAATTATGAAAGTGAATGATCTAAAGAGGCTAATTAATTACTTTACCACAAAGGAAGCTGAGGGAAGTAGATTACAATTTTGATCTCTGTACAAAAAGGTTTGTGTGCTAGTTGAATTAATCCCTTGAGTACCTTATGGTTTGCAGTATGTCCAACAAAAGGGCACTTGTTTCCTTATGAAAACACACTGCACATACCAACCTTCCCCTGCCAGAACTGGAAGGCTATTCAAGTTGCTGATCAGCATTTCCCACTAGCATTAGCATTTAGTCACCTATTAGTTACTAAGTACTATAGTGGTCCACGTTTTTCTTTTAAACTGAAGTAAAAAATGAATTGTCATAACTGTACTGCCCAGATTAAAATACACTGAAATAATTTGTAAGTGTTCAGTGTCAGCATGTGTTATGCAGCATGATAAAGAAAGCTCACCTTCACTCCTTACATGTAGCTGTACAGTAGGTCATCCCCTAAAGAAAATTTGAAAAACCAAATCGTAGGCTCCCTGATCTCTGAACAGTAATAAAAGTAGAGAGTATGTATCAGAAGAGGGTGTACTAATGTGTATCACTGAAAAATGCAAATTATTCTGTGGGTAACAAGTGAAGATGGGTTGTATATGACTTCTCATCTTTTCTCCTCGGCTCTTCCCAGTGGTGGCACTGGTCCCCTCCCTCCTTCTGCTCTTTCCCTCTGTCTTTTTTTTTTTTTTTTTTTTTGAAATACACAACCCATCCCTACCGCACAGTGTGCAGGTCCCTCCCTGCGATGCGGACCATGGCTGGCTCTGAAACCCGACGTGCTCTTCCTGCGCTCTTTTCCTGCCGTGAGGCGTTAGTCTGCTTCTCTCTGCTTTCCCTAGCAATGGATTTTCCACAAAATGTTTCGAACCCTAGTCTCTTTGAGACTGCTGAATTCTAACCTACTGTCCAGTTTCAATCGAGTTACTGAGAGCACATGGGATGTATGGATGGACATCACAAGCACACCGCGGTTGTCCAAGTCTCCTTTTCTCAGGCAGTGTATCTTAAAAGGATAGTATGGATACTTGGTAGGTCTTCCACTGTATGTAAAAGTGTATTTTACATATGTAAAAATGTATTTTAGGTATTGGATTCTCACCAGTGCTTTCTTGAGGGTTTCATATCTTTTAATCTTTGTATTTTGTATCTTTTAACTTTGTGTTGTCTTCTTACCATCAGCCTCCACTGCGTGAGCATAGTTAACTGCAAACTATTATCTCGTTCCTTATGAGGTAGCACCTCGTATGTCCAGGAGTAGTAGCACTGTATTAACACAGAAACACAGGCCTAGTTGTCACACTTTTAAAGAAGCAAATAAATACCCCTTTTTGTCTACTATTTATTGTGAATTACATCTTTTATCAACAATGGTATTCACATTTTATTATGTTGACTCCCTAGCCGCATGAGGTGCTCATTGGTTTTCCCCTAAAAGCTTTCACTGTGAAAGTTGCTTCGTGCTCTTGCTTCCTTGTGCTCTGGCTTGCTAGAGGCTCTATGCCTTCACACTTCCATCTTTACTCTTCTCTGTAGTAGACCATGAAGTCTCTTTATGCACTTTCATATTTTTATTATCCTTCTTAAGATATTTGGAGAGCTGGAAGAATTAAAATGAGAGGTGTTATTTCTTTGGAAGGTACTAACAGCATCTCATTTGTTCTGGAGACAATATTGTTGGTTGTTGAAACTGGTAGCTCTGCCAGCTCTGGATGTCTGAGATAATTTCTCCTCTTACTGTACTTCCCCTTGAGGATTTTCTAGTTCTTGTTATTTTTTTTTTCTTCTTGGGAAAAATTTGGACAAATTAGATGAAATATTCTCTAGCTCTTACCCTGTATCCAAGCCGAGATGCTATCATGTTAAGTCTAAGGCTTTGCAACCGCATCCAAAAGTTTGAGAGCAGAGAGTGTTGAGGAGAAACAAGGAAACTTCTGAAATGGTATGCGTGTGGCATTTCCATTTAAAACATTGCCAATGATTCTCTTAAAAAGAAARAAAGAAAAAAAAAAAGGGAGGGGGGTAATTTAATTTCATTTTAGAGAACTACACAAATCTTACCTTTGTCATTTTTGGTATCCCATCTACAATAATATCCTCCTGTGTTAAAAAACAGCTAACTGAAATCTGGAAGTTAAATAACTTGTTAAGATCCACAGGAAGTAATATTCTTATTTTGGATGATAATAGGAGTTCCTGACTTTGTGTTCTGCCCCAACAAGTAAAGCTATCTATCTACAAATCACTCTATTTCAACATACAGTTATTATTGAACTATAGTGCAATGGTCTTCATACTTGTTCTAGAAATGCTCCTAACTCCATCCTTGTCCCTTGTATAATATAAAGTATTGCCTATAAAGTAAATGGAAACATTAGTAGGCAAATAAATAAATATAAATATAAAAAATATATTTATAAAAAACAAATATAACAAAAAGAGATGCATGGATTTGAAGCTGGTCTCTCAAAATGAAGCTGATACATCTGGGCTCCCACATGACTAGAAATACCTAACACTTCTCATGCTGGCTTTCTCACCTCTTTCTGATGCTGTTAGCAAAGTGAAGGAGGTCTTTGGTAATGCGTAGGCGCTGGGATACTGTGTGTTTGGGTGTCTTGGGATATGTGCATGTGGAGTTACCCTAAAACAAAAATGAAGCTTACAGAGCAAAGAGCGTATCAACTCCTTAGCATTTACTTTAGTTGAAAAGGAAGGAGTTGATAAATTTGATTTTGAAACAGTAAGTGGCTGACATAAGCAAAAAATGGACCAAAGTGAACACGGGATTCTGTGAAACTGCCACTTCAAAGATGCTTTCCATAAACCATTCTGTTGTAATTCTGTTTTTTCTTGGAACTGGAGTTAAATATTTTCAGTTACAGGTAGCTGTTCTTGTTTTGCACTTGGGGACTGTTTGTATTTGGAGTTACATGTAGAGGGAAAAAAAAGAGTAACATTTTTCTCATTAAAACACAGACTGAAGAAAGTGAAAATTACGTAATTCCTGTACGCTATGCCCCACTTTCTGTATCTTTCTTTGGCCTCTAAAGTACTCCCGACACTGATCTTACTTGCCCTGTCTTGAAGAGAACGTCGATAGTAACAGGATGGCCTGAGCGTACTAAGACACCAGCTTAATTCAGAGATGGACAGAAATGCTACCCTATTGAATTACCTTCACTAGCATCTTCAGTACTCTGGTTTTCTTCAGAAATCTACAGTTATAAATGGAGGGGAAAGGAGTGTGGGCAAAAGTCTGTCCCTGAGATAAGGAAATGTAATACTTTTTAATGTGAAGGAGGAAATAATCTTGGGATGTTCCTCTCCCCCCAGCCTACAGGCACTGCATAGACCATCATCTACTCTGGTAGTCAGAAAATCAGTGTAGATCCAAAAAATACAGACACAATTATTAAGATCAAATTAAATTTTTAATTTTAATTGTACTAAAACTGTTATGATGCAAGGGTTTTCTTGATCTCTCTTTGGGGTGTGGGGTTCTTGGTTTTGTAAGGGTTTGATTTTGGTTTTTACATCTGGTGCAGCATTTTTCATCATTCTAAGTGCAGTTTTGTTCACATTTCTTATTTTGGTAGTGGTGTTCACTTAGTTTTGCATTGTGATTGTATTTTGTCAATTTTCTTTTATGATGGCTGAATAGAATAAAAGCATTTATGAGTACTCTAAAATGTGTCACTGCTAATTGTCAAACCAAAACTGACTATGGACCTTTTTTATCTTTATCCTTTTTTTGAGAATAAAGACCAGTTTCTTCATGATGAAGTTTCATCTTCAGTGTCACAACTTGCAACAAAGGTAAATACCTGTTCTTTGGAAGTGTAACGTTTTATATCATATATATTTCAGTCAATGTATGTTAGGAAGTTACCTGTTTTTCATGTATAGCCTGATTAAGGATGATATTTATGTACTTCATTGATGATTGTATAATTATGTATGATCCTTGGTCATGGGATTCTCACTGAAGTATTATTAGCAGTGCAGTATTAGAAAGCTGCCTTATTTCCTTTCATTAATGGGGAGGGGAAGGTATCTTAATTTTTTTTTCTTCCACATGATAGATATTAAAACATGCAATGAAAATAAGAAACCGCAGGAATAACTGAGGTGAAGTCTAAGGAAGCACTAAATTCTAGCTGTAACGGGCGATGAAAACATGAAAAGTAGACACTATTTGGATTATTTATTCCATTATATGTAGCTCGGCTGTCTCTCTGACCACAAGAGGTTAAGGACTTTATCTTGTATCACTTTCAGAAAAGAAAAGTAGGCATACAAGTTAAATTTTTTTACCTTGATATGTGTCCAAGAATCTTTTTTAATGTTCTTAAAATACATTAGTAGAAGATGAAAGAACTGGAAGTTGTTATGATACGCTAGAGCTTGTTTTTAAATTCCATAGGTATAGAGAAAAGCATTTAAAAATAGGTTCGTTAGTGTAATAGGATACTTTACATTAATATGTATAAACTGAACATCTGTCTCTCTTACTTCTTTTTGTTCTACTTCAGATGCAGCATGATTTTCACTGAAAATAGAAGTCAGATTGTACTATACCTTTTTCTACTTTTTAGAAGAAATGTATTCTTTTTTATGAAAACATAAATTACTGTTTATTTTATGCCAGATGATGAATGTTTAGGAAAAGAATCTTAAAATTAATCTATTTTATACTGAAACTTTTTTGCCCCTTAGTCATTCAGGAAGGCTTGCTGCGTGTGTGTTTTGACTTTAAAAAGTCACCAGGTAGACCACTGAGCTGCAGTATTCTTGTGTTTTAAAGTAAAACCCTCTTGTCTTAAAAATGTATTTACAAAAGAGCACCTTATCCTTCTCATCTTCTCTTTCTTTATTGTTGTTCCTGAAAGCACTTCTGTATTTTATTTGGTTGTTTTGTTGTCTTAGAAGCTGTCAGTACAGTGATATTCCAGAAGTTCCAGAATCTTCAGTATGTTAATAAAAGGCTGATGAATTTTATGTGTGGCCTTGTCAATATGCACATGTCATGAATAAGTCAGTCTCCATGTTGAAGCAGTATGGTGAAGAACAACGAAGTTCTTGAAGAAAAGGGCAGTGGATGAAAGGTATGTCTGCCCTTTAGGGAGGCAGCCTTCCTGGTCTCTTAAAGCCTGAGTTTTAAGACAGTCCTGACGCCTGTTTGCAAAGGAAAGCCTTTGACATAGGTTTGGAGGTGCAAAAGTGGGAGCTAGTCCTAATGGCTAGAGATGGAGGTTGGAAAATGGTCTTAGTTTCTGCTCATGCAGGAAGCTGTCCACTTAGCAGTGAGGACAGGCTAACTGCAGTGCTGAATTTTTCTGATTCCCTCTTCACAGCTCTCCTGAAAGGCAGGTATAGCTGGTTAAAAAGCCTTGTGACATCTCAAAGTGAGGAACTGTGAACCCTCTAGTGGTGGCTGCGAAATGCAGAAATCTGGAACCCATGTTCACGCTGTGCCTGGCCCTTCAGCCTCTGCAGCTGAAAGCTAATCTTGGGGGTCTCGCCTACGTGCTGAGCTTCTGAGTTAAAAGTACGGCGGAGACTTCATCTACAGTTGTTATTAGGCCAGCTTTTGAAAAGAGACAAAGAGTTTTGAGAAACAAAATAAATCATTTTCATAACAAAATTGGAGATATGAATAGAGTAACTGTTGGTCTGCACACCAGCAGTTGGTTGAGTTGAGAAATTCCCCCCCACCCCAAATACTTTGATATCTGGAAGACAAATTTGGAGGGGGGTTGTTTGTTCACTTTTTGTTATTTGAGTTCTTGCATGTTATGAATAGGTTTCCTATAATGTGGGAACAACGCTTCTTTAGTTAAAGCGGATTGGCATTTTTTTATTGTAAAAAACTTAGTTGTAACTTTATTGAACTGTAAGGTACTTATATGGAAAATTCCATCTCTAGCTTTTTATTTTAAGTTCATTTTTTTCAGGGGGAGGAAGGAGGGAAGCTGTAGAACAAACAATTGTTTCTTCTCAGTCAAGGTTGAGAGGAAAATCCGTTCTTCTTGTTTACGTTTATAAAAAGTTTCTGCAAGTGTTTTGTGGAGTGCCTCTACTTCGCTGGAGGGTTTTGATTCACCAGTTGTCAATCCTCTGTGAAAATACTTGTGAAGGTCTGCTAAAACTTGGCCAAAATATAAATTTCTGGAAATCTCATTTCATACATGCTGAGCAGTGATTTTTTTAGGGATTAGCTGCTTAACTACACAATGGCATTGAACATGCTGATTCTCACTGCAGGTATACAGCGAGTATCCCCTGTAATTGCTCTTTTTGGTTGCTAGGACTCTTGTCATGTGGCTTCTTGTAGCCTGCAGAGAGTGACTTCTGTGCTTCAGAGCCCTGCTGGCCAGGCAGCCGGGAAGTAGAAAAGTCTAACCGGAATATATTGAAAATACTGGTACCCACTCATAAAGCAGTACCATTTTAGAGTCAGAGTAATATTTGAACATACTGGAATCTCTTGCTTTGAAATGTAAACTGTTTGTCTTGTACCTCTAACATAGTGTCCCAAATCCTTGCTATTATTCTTTGACTTGATTTGTGTGCTTTTGTTTCCTCCCATAGTAAGGTGTTCATGTACATTAATCACATCCATCTGATGGATGGATTTGACTGTTTTCAGTTAAATTTACACATAGTCTTCCTCTTTAGTATATGTTCATCTGTATCGACATACTTTTTTTGCAATGTACTTTTTTAATTTGGTTTTAGGACTGATCTACTTCTTTTATACCCAACTGTTAGTATTCCTGGTTTGTTGCCTTTTACCCTAGTTTTTCATGAACCTTCTTGCCCTCTAATAGAGGGGTATTCTAATAATCAGGTATGTACCTTTGATAGTAAAATTAACTGAAAAGTCTTCTTAGTGATGCTTTACTGTTTCCCAGTAGACTGTTTGATTGTTCATTTATTACTCATTGCCTGTTTACCCAGTATGGGAAGCTGAGAGTCATGTAAATCATCAGAATTTGTTGGTGTGGTGAAAAATGGTATACCTAAAGTCATTTTTTTGTAATAATACCTCTCAATTTTGTAGGAGACTTCCAATTTGAGAGGAGCTGTCCCTTTCTGGGGCACTTTATAAAGTTCACTGTCAGTAGACATTTGTTCCCTGTTTTATCTAAAGAAAGAAAAATTGTAGTCAACATACGCAATTTCTATACAGTTGATTCACTTGAGTCAATATAGGTAACAAAGCAGAAAACCCTTACTATAAGTGTTGAGTTTATAGAGCGAAGCTTAGGAGGTGAGCTTGGGGAAGCCATATTGAATGTACAAAGCTGTATGTATGGAAGAAAGTAATAGATGACTGCAACTTTCAGAGGGTGCTTGAGCTGATGTAGTAGTTGCTGCTACAAAAAAGGTGCTGTTGCCCCTAACTTCCACATTGTTTGGTGACTGTCTGACTTTGACATCTTTTAATGAGCTGATTCTTATCACTAACCCAAAAGCATGCAAAAAATGAGTGAGTTAGATTTGTGCTGCCTTAGTGAGTTGAACTGGTTTTCCACAGCATCACACAGGTACAAAACCATAGTGTAAGGAAGGCAGTATAAATGTGAGCAGGCAATGGACTGGGTTGACCCTTTTCAGCAGCAGTGTCTGATAAACCAGATCTGCCACCTTGTGAGACTTCTCTCTGGGAATCTGTCTGACAGATGGGCACCGATACTGAAGCATTGGCAAAGAGAGGGGAGGGGAGCGAGGGGGAGAAACAGCAGACAGTTTGACTAGGGATACAGACTGCATCCTTTACGTGATGTTCTAGAAGTGACTACTTGTACTCCCAGTGTCAGAAGATACGCTAATTAAATGGCAGCTTTTTCATGGTGGAGAAAGAGTACTTCATAAGCTGGAATTTCCTCTACTGAAGGGGAGGAATCTGTGCTCTGGGCTTGAGCTCTTTAGATGGCTGTTGGGACAGACGATGATGGTTTTTCAGTAGTCTGCCAGTTGGTGTATTAGTATGTATGTGTAATTTCACTTCTACTGATCCTTTTAGGTGATTGCGCAGGGCATTGTGCTGCACAGATTTTCACAACCTATAATGGAAGATATGGGAGAAACTTCATTAATGGCTGTTCTGATAAGCATACTCCATGCTCCCATAGTCAAACTGGTATGAGACCAGTCTGTAATCCTACTTCACAGAATAGTGAAATGGCACCTTGAGAAGTTTCTGTTTTGTTTCTCATTGGTATTTTTGAAAAATAGTAGACTGCAGCATCCGACCTGGTCCTCTAACGGTTTTGACTTTCTAACATCTGATGTTACGGTTCTAGTCCTTAATAGTGCTCTCTTTTTCTTAGCAATGGGCATTTCACTTGATAGATTTTGTTTGTTTGTTTGTTTTTTAACCTGGAGTTTTGACTGTACACCTGGTTCTATTCTAGTGGTATCAATCAGCTTTGATTTTCAAAGATCACCTCCTCCAAGTTCAAGAATAGCCCATCCCATCAAGCAGAGAAAGAAACAAAGGTGGCAGGAGGCCTGTCTGGATGAACAAGATGTTCCTGAAAAACCTCAAACATAAAAAGGAAGCATACAGGAGGTGGAAGCAGGGTCAAGTGACCTGGGGGGAATATAGAGACACTCTCTGAGCATGCAGGGATGGGGTTAGGAAGGACAAAGCCCACCTAGAGTTAAATCTGGTGGGGAAAATGAAGAGCAACAAGGAAGGTTTCTGCATGTACACCAGCAGCAGGGAGGGTGTAAAGAAGATGGAGCTTGACTCTTCTTGGTGGTGCTCAGTGAATGGGCAAGAGGCAATGGGCACAAACTGAAATAGCAGAAACACCATTTAAACGTAAGAAAAAATGTTTTCGCCATGAGGATGGTCAGGCTCTGGAACAGGTTGCCCAGAGAGGTTGTGGATTCTCCAGCTGTGGAGATATTAAAAACCTGGCTGTACATGATCCTTGGCAATCTGCTCAAGCTGCCCCTGCTTTGAGCAGTGTGGTTGGACTAGATGGTCTCCAGAGGTCCCTTCCAGCTGTAACGGCTGTGTGATTCTGGGAACTTTGGATGTTGAATTAATTCTTTTTCCACTGACACATGGAAAAATACTTTAAAAGTTCCGAGAATACAAGCAAGTCAGTTATGTATATAAACTTTTTGGAAAATTTGAGGAGTAGTACTTTTGAGTTTTGTGTAGACAGTTACATCATAAAAATGAAATACAGAACTTCTGCAAGTGGCTGGATGCTTTATGACCATATCAGTACTGTATTTTCATACTTGGCATAACTTTAATCTTTTTACATAAAATAAGTCTCCGGTGTGGTGAGGAGTCAGCTTACCAAAGTGTCATCTCTTCTTTACTTATTGACCTTCCTTTGACATCCATTGCAAGGAAGCTAATTGTTCTGGGATCTGGGTCTTTCTCCACGTGCTCTGTGAGAATGTAAGAAATTCCCAGCTGATTCAGAGACTGGCCCATCTAGTCTGGCAGTCTGTCTTTGACGGGGGCAATGGGAGATGCTGTTCAGGGAGAGCATAGCTTGGCCAGTTTCTAGGGCCTCTTTCCCTAACATCAAGAATCGTCGTTTTGAGATACTAGAGGGTGCATACCTCTAAATAGAGGGTATCCATGTATGGACGTGCTGTCTGAATTTGTCTAATCCTTTTTGTGATGTTCCCAGCGTTTTTTGGCTTTGTAGCTGCTGCATATCAAACTGATGGTTTCAGAGAATGGTAACTTCAAGATCTCCTTCCTGAGCTGTACCTACCAGCAGATACAGTTGTAACTCTTCCAGCTGCATTGGTGGTGGCACTGCATATGTAGGTGGTGCTTGTCTGTAGGTTAAAAATCTTTAAAGAACATTGAAAAGAAATATAGAAAGGAGCAGGCTGTTTTGAGGGGTTTTTTTAGTATGTGACAGAGTTACATGACAGCCATAGTCAAAAAGAAAGATTGTTGTCTTAACAAACAGTTCGGTAGTTAGAAAAAAGCTTCTGGAAGTGGGAAATAAGTATTTGACCTCCTCCTTTGCTAAGGTTTATATTCTTAAGTGTGGTATCACTGAGAAGACTATCAAGAGTGAGCTGTTTGCTCCTTTTCATTTGCGTGAAAAGATGCTTCAGAGGATCAGCGCCGGTGCAGGTAGGTGTAGAAGAGGCAGAGGTTCTGGTTTTACTCCTGCACTTCTGTGGTTTCTTTCAGCCTAGTCCATTTAATATCCACTAAACTTTGTGCAATGAGTTTTACTGCATATTAGCAAAATATGGTCTACTTGGACATTGATGCTGTTATGTAGATTATCCTGGCAGTGTTTCCTCTGGAAACACCAAATAAGTAAGTGGTGGAAGTATGTCTTACAGGTTTAGTGTATATTTCCCCTAAGGGCTAGTTGAGAGAAGAATAAATCAGTTAGAATCTGCTACACAGTTATTACCCTTGTATGTACCTACCAAATGCCATGGATCCATTGTGGGAGTACTTGTTTATGAAAAATATTGAAGGCATGGTATAATGTGTACATAGCTACTGATTTACATACAGGTAGAAAGAGTGCAGAGTTTGTAAATTTTTATCTGCAGACCTGCACACACTATCTGCTTGACACTGAGTAGAACTTTTCTAATAGTTGTTCTTAAAGATATCTGTAAATCAGGATCAGGCTTAATGAAATTAAATTTAAAAATAGCCAAAATTAAAAATATGGAAAGCTTGTGGCTAGATATTAACAAGATTTTATTACAAAATTGTTTTGGTGTTTTGTTTGGTGGTTTTTTTTTTTTTTTTTGGCTGGAGGATTGCTCGGGTGTCCAAAACAATGCAGCAAAGGTTGGAGTTCTATCAGTGAAGTATGTATGATGTTCTAGATTAAAAGAAGGTGTATGTGTAGGTATATCCTTTTTTACATGAATGTAAGTGCCTGTATAAATGCTTATCACCAAATAGTCTTTTGTCAATGCTGTTCTTTAAAGGCACATATAATTTAAGCTAGTTGCCTGTGTATTACATTGCTATCTGAAAACCAATAACAAGGTGGGTGGTTGTTGGTTTTTTTGTTTTGTTTTTTAATCTGCAGATTTATTATGTGGCAATGGCTTGATGAAACATCATTAGTGAAGAAAGACAAGCTTATATATAAATTAGATCCCTGAAGTATATTTGGGTCTTTTTCCAGTTTAAAGGCCTAAAGGATTAAGGCAGTAGGAGTTGTTATGTGCTGCTTTTAATTGTGGGTTTGCCTATGGTAGCAAAGGTTCCTTCCCAAAAAGCCCTGAAATAATAGAGTTTGAGTAAGATAACAGAAGATGAAGGATTTTTTAAATATATGAAGAGCTAAGTGCTTTCCAGAGTTTCTCTCCTTTTCTCCTCTCCTTTTGGTGTAGGACATAGTGAAATGGGAGAACAAGAGATGGAAATACTCCGTGACTAATGTGCAATAACAAGGGTGCTGTTTTACTCCTGTAAATGGTAGAGGTTGTGGGTTTCTGAAAGGTGAGGAGGTGGCAGTACCAGTATTTTCCTATCTGGTGTTTGTGCTCAATTCATAGGTGATGTTTCACATGTTTTAAGGCCTACATGGATGTACCAGTTATAAACTGTAATCAATTAAAACCTAAACGTCAAATTGATACTAATTTGCACCGATGAGTTCTGCAAAAAGGATGAAGCAAAATAATAGGTGATGAATTAGCCTTCGCTCGTGTTGACAACTACAATTTTGTTTTGATTGTTTGTTATACTTCATAATGTATTGTATTTTTTAATGTAATCAAGTAACACTGCTAGACTGTCACTCTGCCATTCTTACTAGGCCCCATGAGAAAGAACAGCAACTTTCATATTCTGTGCCTGGCACGCACGCGTGCATTTCTGTTAGAGTCCCGAAGCATGCTATCAAAATAAAAATAACCAATACCTATTTTTTTCGCTTTGGGGGAGAGGGAATCAAATCTTTAATAATGTTGAAAAAATAATTTATGCTACATGTTCAATGGTCGCAGCAAATTTAGAGAGCACACTGTAGTGCACTAGTGCCACGTGTTACATTTCACTGGTGAGCCAATGCTCTTACCCTCTTTGCTTGCAGGGCCACAAGAAGTGAGTTTTGGTGAGTTAAAAATAGGAACAATGAGTGCAAAGCAGGTTAAATCTTAGAGTGTCATAATTCAGCTGGCTGTCCTGTCTGTTGTGGCCCCTTCTAGCAATGACTGTTTGTTTCATTTCTGTCTACTGAAGCCCCTTAGACTGTTTCCTAAGTTGCCTAGATTCCCTTCTTACTGTGATGTACTAAAATGGAGAAGAGCATCCAGGAGCCCAGCTGTACTCACTGACATCACTTGCCAGCGTCTGCAAACCGGCAAGGTTTTGTACTCTCTGCTCAGCAGGAAAGAGCTCTTGCTGCAGTAACCCAACCTGCTCTTTTTCAAAACGTGGCCATTCTCTGCAGGCTGTATAGAGCTGCTGCGCGCCCAGCTGCACAGCACACAAGAAGTAGGGCTGTCGCTGCCTATCAGCCACCCAGAGTCAGCACATACTCTGTGCTTCTAAGTCTGTAATTCACATTTATGAGGATGTTTACTTCTCTGTATAGGTTCAAGGTGCAAGTTTCCGGGGTTGGAAGGAAGTGACGTCTATGTTCAATAAAGATGATGAACAGCAATTGCTAGCAGGATGCAAGTCTCCAAAATCCAAAGGGTGAGTAAAACCAATCGGTCTATCTGCTATTAAAATAGACAAACTGGAACAGAAAATAGCTGTGCAAAGTAGTGAAGGTAGACACTGAGAAGCAGTAGTATTCAACTCCTGGAAGTTAAATCACAGAGAAAGGTTTATGTGCATTTCAAAATTATGTATATGTTAAGCTTACAATGAATAAGGCATGCTGTATTAGGAAAGGACGGACACTGTTGATAACCTTTTTAGGTCTGTCAGGAAGAAAAAGGAATTTAGCTGCATAATAATTTTTTACTGTAGAAAAGGAGTAAAGGTTTCTGAGTAAAAGGGTCATTCCCACCCTCCCCCTTTCCTCTTAAGGATTAATTATGATTTAGTTTACAAATCGCTTTTTTTACATGCTTTACTTTCTCTTTTGAAGTCTTGTCTACACCCAAAAAGGTTAAGTGGAGTAGCTATATACCAGGATCTGCAAATCTTCCCTGTTGGAGCTGAGGTGTTTACTTGGAACAGTTCTGCTGCCGGTACAGTTAGAGCTGTTCTCTGAACAGAACAGACCTCTTCCCAGCACAGACTGTTTTGCTGTTAAAAGTATATGTAGGCTTTACCTACATGTGCTACCTAACTACCTTGGTTACAAACAGGAAAAAATGTGCCACCTATCAGTATAGCTGTTCCAGCCAAATATTAGCTTTGATAAGACTTGCTGTATTATGTTTTGTTTCCAGTTTACTTTGAAATATATGTATTTGAGTATGCAAGTGTATATATGTGCATGTAGGGGGGAGTGTGTGTGAGATATATATATATATATATATATATAAAAATCTAAAAACAATTTAGAATACAAATACATATATTTCCATTTCCATTTGAGCCTGTTCAGTAAAACTTCCCAAAAGTTCCCAGCTGCTGTGCCTGTACAATTTTGTGGGTGTTACTAAGATGCTAGGATGCTTCAAGGATCCTTTGCAATTGATGCTGAATATAAGAATCAAGTAACCCAGTGAAGAGAGCGGAAGTATGAAAACTGAGTTACCGCAAATGTGGAAAGCTATTTTAGCATTACTATGAAAACTGCCTGTATTTTAAGTTTGGGGGTATTTTCCTATAACTGTATACCATGATTTTTACTTTACTTTACTTTTAAAGAAAAATGCAACTTCTCAAGTGCACTAGTCATGAAATATGAGAAGAGTGTTCGGAGTCTGTGACTGGCTTTAGCAAGATGAAAATTCTGAAAAATCTAATCATAAATTCAAAATTCAGTAAGGGAAAAATAATTTTAAAGGTATTGGTTCAGTTGCTTCTATTTAAATATGATAGTGTCAAGCTTTCATTAATGGAATAAAGCTCTTTTAATAGAAATACTAAAAAAATTTCAATGGTGGTTTTATTTGTGGCTAAGGAATTTGTATGCTACGAGCAGATAATGTTTTCAATTTGCTATTTAGCTCATTGAACCCTGAAGGTTGTGTGTTTCACCACTGGTATTCAGCCTTTCCTTGTGGTCCATTATTTGATTACATATATAACCCTGCATATAAACTTATGCATAAACATTTGACATTCTGTATTTTAAATACTCCACACTGCAAATACGAAATAATTCAGATTGAAGGTTCTTAATGGGATAAGAAATGTAATAATACGGGTAGCCTTTCAAATGTCTCTTTGAGAGAGAAATTACAACAAAGGTTGTGTTTTCTTGGTTTTGGGAGGGGAATTTTGGGAGTTCTTACTAGAAATACAAAGCAGCTGTTTTCAAAATATTGTGCAGATCTTTATGAAAAAAATGCTGGTATCTTTAAAGTCCTAATACTGTGTACATCAGCTATTTTAGGGTATACGGTTTAACTGGCAAGGTGATAACAGGTATGGGAAACTGAGGAACATAGTGATTGTTAAAGCTGGTGGTAGACAAAMCATTTTCATATTCCTTCTACTATGCTACCTCTGGGTTTGTTTTTCAGGTTTTTTTGGTTAAAGTCTTAAATTGTTCTAATGCATGCTAAAATACTTCATACATTTCCAAAGGCAGTTCTGTGTAATTCACCGGGGGTTGGGGGTAGGAGGAGTGTAAGTTCTTTTATAATAGGAAATGGCCATACTCAGTCCACTTCTGACTTATCACTGCAAGATTCTACTGTGTTTAGGCTTACGTGTATACGAGGATGTTTTTCCTGAAGTTGACATAATGGATGTGCTGTCATAGGCTGATGGCTGATTAGCATTCCTTACTATAAAACATAATAAATTAATTGAATGTTTATGAATAACTATTACGTGCGTTGTTAAATGAAGAAATTAATCACTTCATCATTGTTATTTTCTAGAACAAACCTAAAGTTAAAGGAAGAGATCAAGTCTGAAAAGAAGCCAGGTTTTTGGGACAGTTTGGTGATAAAGCAGAATGTCCCATCTAGGAAACCAGATGAGATTGAGGGATGGGAACCACCGCAGATTACCGCTGCTGACTCTAGCAGTGATGCAGCAACTACTTTAAGTGACTATACGGCCTGGTCAGGCTGGGAAGATGAAACCAAAGGCTCCACAAAATACACAAACCTGGCCAGCTCAGGAAACAGTTCCAGGTGGAGTATCAAATCAGCTGGAAAGCTGGTTAGTATTAGACGTCAAAGCAAAGGTAACCTTACTGACAACTGGGAAGAACTAGAATGATACTGGTAATGTGAAATACCTTATAGATAAGAAGAGAAAGGTTCCATGATTTGCTCGTACGTTTAAACCAAAATCAAATCTGCTCAATATTGCACCTTTATACAGTACTTTGTTTTATTCAGATTGTTACAAATTTTTGCTCACCTGATAGTAAATTTTCTTATTACATTGTTAAATAGCTATGTTTTCCACACTGAAAAAAAAGTAGAGAATCTATTTTGTGCCTATATTTCACATTCAGACTCTGCAGTATGTTGGATTGTTGGTTTTACCAAAAAAATGTAATTCCTTAGTGAATGTATACACTGGTTGTAAATTTGACTGCCTTATGTAGGAACTTCCACTAGCTAGAGGTCCTGTTTTTTTCTGGTATTTGAGGGCCACTCAAAATTTTAGTTTTGATGCTGTCCCTCTTTGACTAAGAATACTGATCTGTCGCTTGCAGGGAGAATGCTTATACTTAGTAGACTGTTTTCCAAATCTTCAGCCTCAGCGTATGCTTCAGCTTGTGCACACAAGAYGCTCAACTGTCACAATGTGCTATACTGTGTATGAAATGGGAAAATACTACTCTAATGTATTTCCTTCCATCACAGGATCTTCACCAATAGTCAGGTCAAATGGGTCTTCCAGAGATTTTTTTTTAATATATTGAACGTTGTTTGACAAAGCTAAGCTTCTCAATTCTTAAGATGCGTGTTACGCCAAAAACAAACATGATTGAAAATTTGGAAAGCAGCAGTGAGTAGAGTATAAGAAGATCTCGATATTCAGTATCCGTAGTCCTGAATCTAGGGATAAGTTGCTTCTTATGGAAGGGCATATGTTTTCATTGTTACAATAGCTGATCCTTGTTCTACAAACAACTTTTTTGTTTTGTACTATGTTGTTCCTTCCCCCCCTGTCGCATAAGCAGTGATTGAATTATACTCTGGCATTTTCAGGGTAACTGAGTAACTGAGCCATTGCAAGTATGTGCATGCACACAGCTTCTGAAGCATTTTTGTTACAAAGCTCTGTCTTATTAGCTACTGATACTTTAATTTTTTGGTAGAAGAAGGTGAAGTGTTAAACTTGAGATTTGAAATGTATATAAGAATACTAAAAGTGCCTCTTTTTAGCATATTGTCTCTCATTAGCAGTGCGGCTCATGTCAGATCCAAAGTTGGTTTCCATTTTGTTTATATGACCTATATAAATACTACTTTAACATTCATGGAAAAAAATCAAACCAAAAGTTTCATAAAAAATGAACAGTAGGCCTTTTCTCTCCTGATTGTTAAACTGGTATAACAGAACTGAAAACTTGTTGACTGCCTAGCAATACGGCCAGTACAGTCAGAAGATCAAGTTAGCATTTCAGAGAAAATCAGCATTTTTACAAGAAGCATATACCTTTATATAATGGATGTCTTGTAAACATATTTTTGCAAGAAGCTTATGCTGATGAAAAGGGATGCATGCAATTTTCTTCTAAGCTTGTACCTTGTTTCTGTTACTGCCACATTACTCCTTCCTTAGCTCTCTCTTTCTCCTCTCTCTCCCAATTCACGTATAGTTTTCTGGCTTACAGTTCCTGCATAGCTATTTTTTGGAGATTCCTGTTGAGATGTGCCTGGAGGGAAACTGTAGCAAAATGTTTTTCGTTTTGTTTTTTTTTCCCGGTATTAATAGCATGTTAAAAGACATTGTTCTTAAGTTTATATAAAAGAACATCAGTGTTTTGTGCTACAAAACAGGATCTTGTAACTGGCAAATGTATTTGTAAAATTGGCATTATATATTTTAAAAAACGCTAACAGAGGAGAAAGGGTTAGTGTTTATATCGCATCATTTAGCCTGTGAGTAAACTCTGTATTTGCCTTTGGCAAGTACRTATGCTGAAGTTAATTACAGGAAAGAATTAGTATTCTTGGGTAAAGTATGCTGCATTTTATAGTTTATGGAATACCCTCTAAGGCATGAGCTAATATTTAGTTTGGTTGTTGGTGCCGAGCTAAAAGAACGGAAAAAGATCTGCTAGCAGCCCTCAATATTTTGCTCTCAAAGATGGGCTGAGAACTTGTAATTTCCCTCCTGAAGAAACTATTTATACTGTGACCAGTAAAGGTTTTGCCTTGCACATTATACTGTCAAGTGCCTGTTTCTCACCTTGATGATGTGATTGATGCACAGCTTAACTGCAACATTTTTCAATTTGTTTTTAAATGTATGATAAAGAATATGCTCACAAACCTGAAGCCTATCATAAAACAAAATTGCATCCAAGTGGGAAATTGAGATATGTAAACTTACAGTTTAACTCCTAGTGATGAAAGTTTTGGTGTGCTTTTTAAGTGATATTTCCTCAGAAATAACCTTTCTAAGGATGAACATTATTAAATTTAATATAATTTATTGTTACGCTTTAATAATGTATTTGTCTTTTGAGAACTCACTGGTGTGAGCTTTTCTTCTCTTATGTTTATAAACTTGTCTGAATTTTCAGAATGGGGTCCTCTTTTCTTTTACCTTCTTTAGATGCTTAACTACATTATACATTTATGGGCTTAAGCTATACACAGCTCCATATGTGGAATAAGTGTAGAATATGTATGTCCCTTAATATTTGTTTTGAAATTGCATTTCAGTCTATGTGAAATGGTTTAGAAGGAGGTGGCATTAAGATTGTATGATAAGATTGCACAAAATAAAATATAGTTTATATTGCTTTCTCGTAGCCAATCTGCATGATTGTTGGCGTGGTTTTAACGGGAATTAAAAGCTTCATGTGGCTGTAACTAGTCACTTAACTCTAAGCAAGGTTCTTTCTGAGTATTTTTATTTATTAGCATCATTTGCAAAAAGAAAAGTAGTATTTTCCATATGAATAAAGATTTAGTTTGAACTGAAATGCCTTATTCTTTGATTTTTTTTTTTTTTGTCCCATTTTATTTGTCATGTGAATTTGTTTCCATCTGTGTGGATGTTACTTGCATCATTGTAGAATATGGCCAAGGAAGCAATAGCTGTGTTTGTCCAAACTCAGTGAATCTTGCTGTCTCAGAAGCTGCAGCGTCCTAGATTTAAAGCATCACCCATTGCTTTCACAGTGGGAAGAACTCGTTGGTTTAGACAAACTGCAAATATTTTGTTTTACTGGTGTTTATTAGTTTAAACTTTTTTTTTTTTTTTTTAAATTTATTGGCTGTTATGAAAGCTTGGGCAGAGCAGCATTCTCTCCCTAAAGATTTCACCAGCTGCATGTAAACTGGAGGACCTGGAATGCTTTTGCATACACTGGCCCCATAACGAGGTGAGACCTGCACGTCCTGGGCTGTGACAAAAGTGAGATGCAGCCGCTGTTACCAGTAGATTGGCTATAGAAAGAAGCGTATTGTCAGCTTCTCATTCTTCCACTCGAGTCTGCTGGCTTTGTTGGTGTCTAAATAGACTTAGCAGGGAACATTTAGGCAAAATGTTTCTTATCAGAGTGTGTGAACTAGCTGAAACAGAAAATTTTATTCATACAAGTTACATTCTTAGGGGGAAAAAACCTATATCAAGATGCCTCTGACTATACCCAGGTGGGTCYGGCGCACATCTGGGCAGGTGAAAGGGAGTGAAGGGACCTGCATTTCCAGACCCTGGGTGGACAAGAACACTGCCAAATTTTGACATAGCTGTTCCCACAGCCCAGGTGAATTCAGCCTGGCATCTGTCTGAATTTCCRAAACTTTCTGAAATGCTTGTTAATGTATATGAATATCAGATGACAAAACTGTAGGACCTATCTCTGTAGAGTCTGAAAAGAACATGAATGTGCGTGTTAGTTGGCTGTTTCTTGCATATCTAAACTGTTCTTGCTGATTATTATTTTTTTTTTCCTGAGTGCGTGCTAGTTGGTTTCTGATGTATCTGGGAAATGAAACCAGCACTATGAAGAAGAAAAATAATTTCCTAAAAGGCTTAGTCACTGGTGCTAGTTTGCAAAGGTGTGTATCATTAGATGTCTGTCTGTCTCTCAAAAACTTCTTGTAGCATGACTGCTTTGTACCATACAAGACAGGGAATCGGACAGATAGGCAAAGAATCCAGTTTAGAAGTTGAAAGGAGAGAGTTGCATGTATTGTAAGTGCAACCAGCGTAACAGCAGAAAAAAATGCTTCTTCTGTAGTTATAAAGTAATAGAGAGTATGAAAACAATCAGAAAATGGGGATATAAATAGTAGAAAATTATGTTAAATATATAATAGTAAACAAAGTATAAGGAGAAGATGGTTTTTCATATGGTATTTACCAACTCTTATAACTGGTACTGAATAAAGAAATACCTGCCCTGTATTTGGGAAGAAAATTTTCCTATTCTGTGTCTAGTATTTACTAAAAGATGCAAGAAAGTGACCATATTCTTTTCAAGTCCATAATAATCTGGTAAAACCTTGGCGGGCACTTAAATTTTTATGCTCTTGAGACCCAAATAACACTAGTGAAAGCTTAACAACACGTTTTGAACTGAGTTTGCTATTGGAAAAGAAGAAGCATTACTCTCTGCAGAGAAAAACACACAGCTGTATTTTGTAGGACTAGTTTGCTACTGAAAATAATTGTGATATTTTGCTTTCTAGTTGCTCTAACCCCTTGTACTGAGAAGACTAACTGAACAGTTGAGTTTAAATAATTTTTCAGAGAATTGGCTGGTTTAATTATTTGAGGTTGCATAGTAAACCAGCTCAGATTTGATACAGAACCATTCCTTTGAGTTAGCAATGTCTTCTGGCCTTTCTTATCTTGCTCCTCTTTCCTTGAAACCCCCAAATGCTGTTGTCTTGAACATCTTGTTTGTCCAGGAGTCTTGCGATTCTCCACAAGGTTACACTGCTGAAAGCTTCTGGTATTGGAGAGACACAGAGAATACTGTGGTGCCTGTGTTTGTGCTGGAGAAAGGAAGGGAGACTCATGTATCCAGAGTCCAAGTACTGTACTTGGTATATTATTTTTTTTTTGCTGCTAAAGCTTTCTTATGTGCAAGATAATTAATTATTCTTTGCTTTGCTTTGTTTTATTTTTGTACTTGTCCCCTATTAGCTTTTTTTTGGGTCACATATGCAAAGATGTCCTCTCTGATTACATAAAGACCTAATCTTTGTTTCTCTCATGACGGACACCAACTTTTAGGCAGACTTGCCTTCAGTTTAATGCCTGTAAACAGTTTATCTTTTGAACATTTGGACAGAAACTTGGCAACCAACATTTGACAGGACGAACAAAGGAAAACAACTCAAGCATCATTTCCCATTAGGAAGTAAACTATTGTTTGATAGGATGGAGCACAAGATTCCCAGAAGTCATACTAGAGATACAGTAATGCTGCACATAGGGTTATCTTGAAAATTAAAGACTTAATGAAATATATACTTTCTCTTTTTTTCGTTTTATAAACTCGCACGTCTCCTGAAGCGCATTAACCTGTCTGTGTAGCGTGGCTGTCATGCTGCTGCCTGCAAGAGAGCACGTGTGTGTTGAACCACACCACTGTGGCCAAGGTGGAGGGCCGGTTGGCAGCTTAAGCTGCGGTGGAAGATCTAGGCTCCTGACCTGTGTGGTGAGAACTGGCTGCACTGGGGACGGGGGGAAGGTTTTCAAGACAAGTGAAGGAGCAGATGTCCTGGCATCGAGGAATGAAGCACAGTATAAAGAGAAGTTGGAAGTCCAGAACATCTGAGAATGTTCCTAGGGGGGATAGTATTAATATTTACTATTAGGGGTTTAGTGTCAGAGAATCAGAACTAACACACAGCTTGTCTTGCCTAGTGTTTTTTCTTGGTTATCCAATTCAAGAACAGGATTTTTGGCTGTGATGAGCAATTGGAAAGAACGTCCCCTGTGCACAGGTACAAAATGAAGGTTTTGGATGCCTTTAACATTAGTACTCTGTAACTCACAGCAAGCACTTCTCCGGATCTATTCCATGCTACTATGCCTATATATTAGACTTAATTGATCAAAAATGTAGAAGGTGAGTGCRGGTGGTAGAAGACTGTACCTTTAAATGTAGGATTAGTAGAAGGCATATGGTCAGCTTGCAGCAAGAACTTAAGTGGCGGTGGGATTAAACTATTGAAGTTTCAGCTGAACTAAACAGCTCCATCCAGTATCCTGCTTCTTCAAATACTGTACTTTCAGCGTCCGTTCTCTTGCCAGATTCCTGAGATCTCTAAGAGCTTTCTCCATCCTTCCCTCTCTTCCCTGAGATCCCTGATGATTCCCCATTAGTGTCAGGATATTGTTTTTCCCCTCTTAGTGGATGAATTACATGCTAGAGGTTGATTTTTTTTGTTGTTTTATTGCTTCTAAGCCTGTGAATCTGGAAATTTATGAAGCATCACTTGGAACTTGCCCGTCTTGGAATGGGTGAGACCGTGGTTCGAGTGCTCTGCGCCTGGCTTCCACCTCCTGACCCATGCATGCTGTTTTGAGCAATCGGAAGCTGCACAAAGGGTCTTCACAGACTTACTGGTGGGGCCAGATCCTCAAAATATGTGTGTGCGAGTCTCCTTGGCAGAAGGGTGTGAGGTGGGTAGCCTGGTGTCTTTTCCCGTGGCTATGAGGCACGTACCTGCAGTGGGTTGAAGGCCTCACACAGCCTTAATCAGGGCAGAGACTTGTTCACAGGCCTGTTGGGAGTGCACCAGCTGCTGGCCTTTTGAGTTGGGGTGCTCTCCACCTCACTTGTTAAAGTTGTTGCATTTGATGTCAGGTGGCTAACTAGGCAGTGGAGCAACACCATCCTGGTGAGTGGTGGTCTCACTTTTGCCCAGTGACAGTTTAAACATGGTCATGCTTCAGTGTAAGAGGAGGGAGGGGGAGGGCTGCAGGTGAAGGCACTGGATCAGGCCACACACCATGCTGCTGAACAAGGGAAAAAAGCAGGGTTACAGGCTGGGACACGCTCCTGTGTTAGAGTCAAGCATATCTAGTTTTAGGGACTTTTGAAAATACTTCCAAAGTATTGCTTTTATAAATTAGCCAAGTTCTAAAGGATTACTTCTGAGTTAAGAAGGGGACTACAGGTTTACAACTTTAAAAGTCTCCGGTAGGAAAAAGTCTAAAAATAACTGCTGTGTCTGAGAGAGTAACGGGGACTGAAACATGGGGGAGAGGTGCTCCAAGCATGCAGAACTTTGTTCCGTAATCTAAGCGTTGTGTGGGAATGACAACTGACTTTAGCAAATGAATTATTCTTCCATTTTTTTTTATAAATACTATACAAAAACAGCATTCAAATGGAAAGAGCATATAAAAATTAAACAAGTAAGTTTAGAATTGTGGCGGCTGTTTGTGTATGCCTTGAAAATTGTTAGGAAGGCTTTCAGCTGAAGGCACGATGACTAAGTACCCATAAAGTGCAACAAATACAAAGCTGAACATGTTTTATTCATATTTGTAGAAGAACGTACACGTAAACCTGTGGGAAATAAGCATGACCAGCATGTCTGAAAGGCAGTAGGACAGGGCTGTATGCTGCACAGAGAACAGTCCATGGGAATCGAAAGAAAAGAAACCCAGCGTTAGCAGCAGCACTCTCACCTCTGCCACATTCTGAATCCACCTGTTATCTGTCATGTCCTCGGGTACAGACATTATAAGCTTTAAATGTAACCTTCATCCTATTGAACTTTGCAGGAGTTGGGAATTATGTTCCAGTGTCTTTTAAGGGGTTGGACCTGAGCCTTGCAGCTGAAAGCATAGAAACGGTGCAAATGAATAGCATAATTAGCTAATACTTCAATATTCTGAACTGTAATTTAACAACTATTTCCAAACATTTGATATTGTTTGCTTTATTTAATGTTGGTATCTTTGTATTGAATTGGCAACCTTAATGGGATATTAACGGTCTAGCCTTACTCTGATGCCCAACATACGGAAGGAAAAAACTTCTCTTCATCAGGACCACTTCCTGGGAAAACAGGAGGTCGGACTGTAGTCCCCTCTCCTAGCGACACCTGCTGGGGTATGCACGCTTGGTCGTAGGAGGCCGCACAGCGAGGCAGCTGCTGCCTGCGTTTGGCCATGATGCTTTGACCCTTTCTTTTTCTTAGGTGAGTACCTGAACATCTAGCCCCATGATTAAATGTTGACTGAGGGCTAGAGAAAATTAATTAGTATATGGGAGTGGAGTAGGTTCAGCTGAAAAGACTGAGGAAGAATGGTTCCATGAAAATTATTCCTAGAAATAGTAATTTCTCATTTTGGTTGGATCAGCAACTTGAACTGTCTGGCTGACTCTGCAACTGCATCAATGCCTGCCGTGGCACAGGGGAGAGGAGGGTGCATGTGACATGGGACACAACACAATCTCAAATGTAGCTTTTGGGMCAGGGAGTCCCCAAAATTCATGTTCTAACTGTGAACATTTGGGGTGAAATGGGACCTGTCATAGACTTTGAAAGAGGTGAGCTCAGCTTTTCAAAGTAAGAGTGCAGGTGACAAGCTCCCAGAAGATTGGTATGCTTGACCTTGCTGGAGATAAGTCTTGCTTGCTCTCTGGTCAGAAGTTAAGCACCTGAGGCCATTTTCAGTATGCTCCTTGACTTAGTGTCCAGTTTCTCTCTAGCCATTGCAGAGTGACTTCTTGGGCACTTTCCCCATGTCTGCTTCAGCTATGAAGTACTTGTTCAGCTATGAAGTACTTGGTTTGTTAAATTTGGGTTATGGGACTTCCAAGTATCAGATGCTGAAGTATCTGTGAAGTTTGAAGGTTTTTGATGAAATCAGCTTCTGGTGCAATTGTCTGACTTAAAGAGGTAAGGCTTAAGAAATACGTACTCTGTCTCGCTCTCTTTCTATATGTACATATATATATATGACGACTTAAGAGGTTGAAAGCAATAGCATAGATGCAAAATTAATACAYTTTTCCTTTTATTCATTGCCTCCTTTCTCTAAAAGTGTATGAATTACTTTCATGCTTATTACTGGCTCAAAAATACATTCATATACAAGACTATTTAGCTAATACAATTCTTTCTTTGCCAATGATGGAGCTGTAAATATGCTAATTTGTGCACCAGGCAAATCCAAAATGTTGTGCTACTATTCTCCATTCCACCCTCTCCTTTCTGCTAGCCTGCGTTGCTTCTGCCTTCTAGACCACAAAATGCCACTAGTCTTTCAATCCTATTCCTAGTGGATATCTCTTTGTTTGAGCTAGTTTTTTTCTCACATTTCAGCTTCTTCCTTCTCCAAAAGTGAGTTTATGCATTTCCCAGGGATGGGGAGCAGGGGAAAGGAAAAGAGAGGGTTCTGCTCCTCTGCTTTTTCCAGGTAAGAACCTCAGTCCTATCTGACATCCAAATAGAAAGGCTCACTCAGTGCTCTCTGAACAGGTCCATGTCTACTGTCTTTACAGTCAGAGTGTCTTTTTCCAGAAACAGGAGAACAAAACTGTTGGGAGAAAATGTAATGCAACAGGTCTGGAGTCTCTCGGAGATGGGTTTTGGAGTTAGACTGGGGATGGGGCAGGTGTTGGGGAGGCAGAAGGAAGATCCTGTTTTTCAAAATTGTAATTTCAAGCTCCTTGTGGACTGTAGCAGAGAATGTCTTGATTGCCTTTGAATCAGTGTTGTTTTTCAGGACTAGAATTCAATAAAACCCAAATCACCTGAGATTGTGAAGTGATCATGTAGGGGCCACAGTTAGAACATGGTTTCCTATCATTGCCACTGCAAAATCTATATATAAACAGATCCAGGTCTTGGGACAAAAGCTGTGGAGCAAAGGAAACCTGTAGAGATTTGGTACACATGTCAAGGCACACTTTAGGAGAGAGCACCTGCCTTTCTTTGCATATGACAGCCAGCACACAGGAGGCCAAAGCGTGGAGGTTTTACCTTCTCATGGGTTACACCACTTCAGGTTACATGAGTAAGATACGTTCTTCACTACAGGTGAGGTATTAACATTGTTATCCTGAAGGTGAAATCCTCTCCCCTTCCATCTCATGAAGAGATTTAAAAAACCAAACAAAAAACCCTATTGATCAAAATCACTGCCTGAGCTTTTTGCTTAGGTGACACAATTAAAATCTATCTTCTTATGCATCTGATGACTTCACACCTGGTAGTCACTTTTAATCAAGCTCTGTTATTTGCCTAGTCTAAGAAATAGATTCACTAAGTATTTAACTAGCATGTGGAACTACTCCCAAAGCTCAGTTTTGCTGAGTGTTAAAAGCTTGTAACACTGCTCATGCCAGTGTGATTCTGCACATGAAGTCTTTAAGATTTAAAAAAAAAAAAAAAAATTGTAATAGCCCTGCACTGAAATGCTTCTCAGGGCATGTGTGCACATGTCTCTTCTCCCCCCCTTTTTTTTTTAACCTGGATGAAAGGTTTAAAAAGCCACCTTACTGGCTTTTGGAGCTGGGGGTCCTGCAGGACACCAAGTTGAACATGAGCCAAGCAATGTGCCCTTGCCACAAATAAGGTTAATGGTATCCTGGGCTGCATCAGGAGGAGCATTGCCAGCACATGGAGGAAGGTGATCCTTGCCCTGTACTGGTGAGGCCTCACCTGGAGTGCTGTCTCCAGTTCTGGGCTCCTCAGTACAAGAGAGACTTGGACACACTGGAGGGAGTCCAGTGAAGGCCCATGAAGATGATGAAGGGACTGGAGTATCTCTCCTGTGAGGACAGGCTGAGAGAGCTGGGACTGTTTAGCCTAGAGAAGGCTCAGGGGGATCTCATCGCTGTATATAAACACCTGAAGGGAGGGTGGAAAGAGGATGGAGCCAGGCTCTTGTCACTGGGCACCACTGAAAGGACCAGAGGCAACAAGTGCAAACTGGAACACACAAGGTGCTGTCTGAACATCAGGAAACACTTTTTGTTACTGTGAGGGTGACCAAGCATGGCACAGGTTGCCCAGAGAGGTTGTAGAGTCTCCTTCCTTGGAGATATTCAAAAGCCATCTAGCTCTAGCTAGGCCTGCTTGAGCAGGGAGGTCCCTGCAGAAGTCTCTTCCACCCTCAGCCATTCTGTGATTGTAGAATGAAGAGAACAGGACTACAAGCTGCAGTCCTGCTTCTTGTCATCTTAGCTACTGCCACCTCAGACCAGTGGGAGGGCCTCATTACCCTTAATGGCCTACACAGGAAAATGTCTCAGAACCTATCCTTCAGCCTGTCAAAGGCTTTTAAGAAAGAGCAAGACAGCAAGTGGTGAAAGGAAGATTAAGCCTGACTCCTGTCACCTGACATTTGTAAGAGAACTGAAAATTAGTTATTACAGATACTGATTTTTCCAAACCTTTTTTTAACTTCTTACATGCCATTTTAAGTCAACCTCTAAATTGAGGAGGGAGAGAGGTATGGGAGGTCCCTCTCAGCTCTCCTAATACCTTTCCCTGATTCTCACATTATTTGCAGCTTCAGTAATGGGCAGCTTCCTAGGTAATGGTGCATCCCTTAAGAGCTTGCATTCTGTCTGCAGGAGGGATGGTTCCTTGCAGTCCCTGATCAGAGGCTTCCAGTCAGCATGATGGGTGAAGAGCTCAGCACAGTATTAAACCAAATGCTGACTTCAGAACCTTTCTTTAAAGCTCTCAAAGAAAGCAGGTAGCATCCATGTAGATATTTACAGGAAGTTTTATGAAGGGTAGCAAAACTATAACCATGTTAAAGGAGTGATTAATGGATGCCAGCCATCACCAACCCCTGTCAAGGTTACCTAGGTCACACAGGGTCACATAGACAGGAAAGCAAGTCTGCAACCATTACATCAGTTAAATAAATGGGGTGCAAGTTGTTAAAGAGCTGCTGGTTCCTTAACAAATCCAGTGGCTACAATAGTGCTTGGGCTAGGAAAGTGAGGCTTGCAGCCTATTAACAGTCCAGCTATCCTATTAAAAAAAAAGTGCTCATACAACCAATTACTGAAAAGCAATGTCACTTGGACAGCTTGTATGCTTCTCATTCCATTACCARTTACTACAGGAAACAGGTTATAGAAAGATCTTATAAATTCAAATTGATTCATCTCTATGCACAAGAGACTTCTAGGAATAGTGGATAAAAACATGATTTATTACACTATACAAAACTAGATTCAGAACAAGCAAGTACAGAATATAGTACATGTTTTATTTTTTCTGTACATTACATATTATTTGTTAAATTTCATTGGCAAACCCAAAACTTCCCTATTTTTTCCTTTACCTGCCTAAGCCAAGCAATTAATTTAGTTCTACAGGATAGAAGAAAATAGCTTCCTGGAGAATTTATCATCTGATTAACTTGGCAGAAGGTGCTTCAGCTCAGACTGACTTTCAGTGTTTCCCATAGCTTGAAAAGACTTGTCAGGTTAGAACCTCAGTTGATAGTATAATGTCCTGCCACTGTACCAGTCTAGAAACAAGCAACTCCATTCTCATTAAATTTCAATAATGTCTTCTTCTTAGAAGATKAATTAATGCAGTTGCATTTGTAGACATACCAAACAGTACAAATGAAGGCTGTAGCTACCATCAAAAAAATCACTTTCCAGTAGCCCCAGATCTGTCTCTTGAGTTACACAGGATGTGCTGAGATAGGTTATGTTTAATAAAGTCCTTAAGAAAAATAAATATTTTTGCATAATGTATGTACAAAGGTTGGTTGATTTCCTTCATTCATAAGTTCAACAACAGATATAGCCACAGCTATATTTTATTCACTAGCTCACAATGATTAATGCCACCTTGGTAACTGATGTATTAAGAGTTCAAGAGAATATTGGCCTATTCTTTATAATAGTGCAAATTATATGGAGGTGTTTTGAAAACAGTGGCTTAAAGAATGAAGGATTAACAAAAAAACCCCTCCTTTGGTCCCTGTAAGAGTAGTTTAACTCTTCCATGAAATTTTCAAAACTCCCCCACATAATTTTAACCAACTATTAAGGCGTCAAAAGAATGGATTTAAAGTTGAGATTAAAATGGTCTTTCTTGGACTTAAAAAGAAGTCCACTGCAGATTTCCTCACAAATTTTCTTAATGGTCTCCTCCTCCTCAGTTCTTTTCTGCACAAAACCAATACACCAAATAAACCTATCTGATAATCTCCCCCATATCTTTTTTTTTTAAACTAAAAACCAAAACATTACACTTAAATATATTGCACAAAAAGCATAATGTATCCTGCCTGACTCTTCACAAAAATGGCCACAAACACAGGAGAACAGCTACTGAACATCTCAAAATTTGAAGAGATCAATGAAATGCTGAGGAGATACTGGCATGAGACAGGTGTTTGGATCGCTGGCTGTGCAGGGGTGTCCTGTATCCTGCAAAATGAAGGGGAAAAAAAAAAGTAAGTTCTCTTTCCATACCCACAATCTCCCTCCACCCTCACAAAAACAAAACCCCACAAAATTCACATACAGGCACATGCAACTACTTCCACTGTAAATAAACTGATAGGAACTTGCTCTTTTTAAGAATTCACCGTATTTTTCTTTAACCATTTTAGACTAAGTTGTTAAGAAAATAGGCCTTTCCAGTTTGACTGCGGTAGTGCAAGGTAGCTTCAGATTTCAGAAAAAAACCCAACCCCTCTCCTACCAAAAACAGAACCCAAGTCAGAGCTCTTGAAAAAAAAAGTTTCATATTCCTTATCCATCATTTTTTGCTAAGTGTAATTAAAAAAAAAAGCAGCTGCTTTGTTGAACCTAAACTATGTGTTCAATGAAAATCTGAAATCTACTACTTCAGGGGGGGAAATGAGCTCCTTGCTTTCAAAGTGAAGGGCAGCAGACACTTCCCCAAAAAAACCTGAACAGTATGTTTGAAGTCATAGAAGTTTTTCTATCTTGCTTTCCACCCCCCCGCAACATCTTTTTCTCCTCTTTTGCTCCTACCTTTTCCCCACCTGAAAGCATTGCCTTAAAACAGAAGTTAGCACCCAGGAAAGTTAGGAATATAGGACAGACAGGATGGAAAGACTTTGTCATTACAAATTCACTAAGCCTGCAGTACTTTCTTTAATATTACAGAAACTTGAACTCAGCACAATTGTCTGATTATTTAAGAGTCAAATTCCTCTTCAAATGAAAAGTTCAGTTTTGCACCTTATTAGAACCCTCTAAAGGAAGGAAATGCTAGAGGTGTAATGAGAAGAAAGTCCCAGACAGTTCAATGGAGAGGTTAAACACCTTGATCAATAATGTTGTAAGGCTCAGAAACTGTCCTCCCCAGGTTTTAAGGGGTTTCTCTGCCTTTTCCACCAGTGTTGATAAATTCACCATGTGGGGCAAGAAAACTAGAGTAAATACATGGTAAGTAGATCACAGACCACTGCAGTCTTCATTTCTTTCGTTTCCGTAGGAAATGAAGTTACATGCAATTCAGTTAATAGAAGGAAAAAACCTGTAAGTGAAATTTTCTTCTCACTTGGAAACTTACATAAGGAAAGTGCTGTCAAAGATGCCACATTCCCATCCAAAGTCTTTGCAACACCAAAGTGCACTAGGTAAAACACATTCTAAATACTACTCAGCTTTTCCAATGAAAATTGTTACTCTATAGATATATTATCTGTATTTTTCCATTAAGTCTATAGATGACTACATGAAAATATCACATGGTATCACCTCCTCATCCTCCCACTTTTTTTAATAATTGCTTTAACATCACCTGAGAAGCAGTTGTTACATTTATGACACAGAGGGGAAAACAAACAAAAAAGAGAACAGACAAATAGATTAGACCCCAGGTAGAACTGCCTCTTTGGGGAAGTTGCAGATGAGAAAGAACAGAAGACTAAGACCAGAAGTGTTAAACCTAACACCTTCATCTTGAGATGACATCTGCAAGGAAGAGACACACCACAGCAGGAAACACTCTCAAAAGTAGTTGCTAATGAACAACCCATTGCCATGTCAATGTCATGTCATTACTTTCCTAGTTTCCAGGAAAAAACACCATCAGAATTAGGATTCTGGAAAAGAAGCTAGGGTTTATCCCCTTTTAGTGCTTATTTATACTCCTAAATATTTTAGACAGAATTTGTAACACGCTGTCTGCTTTGCTCTGCACATCATCATAAAAACGCTTTTGAAAGCGCTGCTCAGTCAGGAATTACAGGTCCAATAAAAATCTTAGTAAGGTCAGTTCTTGGGGTTTTGAGTTATTAAAAACAACAGAAACAGCAATTTTACAGTAAAAAAAAAAAAAGGGATGAGGACTGAAAAGAAGAATCATAACTTTCCTGCAATTATGAGTATTACTCCTTCCAAGAAAAATGTATTTCCCTTGAAATTACATGTAATAAATAGTGTTCAAATCACATTGATTTTCAATGTATCTACTTAAAGCTAAAACAGAATTCTTTTAAATTAACAAGAAAATTCACCAGGAGGAGTGTTCACTGGCAAATGTAATTGTTTTCCTCCTCAAATTTTATCATTACTGGATATTAAGAAGCTCCCATAACAACTTTGGAGCTACAGTCCTTTTCTGTATAATTATTTCCACCATTTCTTCATTTAGAAAGCAACGTTGTAATTGCCTCCCCCGACTCTCCCAAGTCACACGCAGCCTGTTTTGGGAATGTCTTTTCAGAGAGACTCTTTCATAAAAGTACATATGACTACAGCATTCCAAGTGGAGTAAAATCAATTTTAGTACCTTTGCATTGAAGAAAGTGATCTGAGGTTCGTGTTACTCTCTTCAGATTTAAGTACCGAATTAAATACATCAGGGAGTGCAGAAACAATTTATAACACTGAGTGCAGAGAAACCTATTTCTTAGCGGGATCTGGCTGATCTCACTGACACCATGCACCTATATTCATCAGAAGTTGAATTATGGTCCCTAGTTTAAATGGCATTAACAGGGAATATAAATAATAAAAAACAAATATGATGGAAAGTCATCACTACCTTATCTAATAGAGAAACAAAGTATTCCTGCTGCTAAATTGATGTGGGGGAAACAAAATCAAAACAAAGAGTATCAAACAATTAGAAATGAACATGTAATTCACTTCGACATTACAGAACAGTCAGCAATGAAAACAGATGAGACACACAGGAAATACCTTGAGTAACAAAGCAAGGTGGTAGTCCTTTGAGATCGTGAAGAAGGAAGCAGGAAGGAGAGCCGTGAAGTAAAAGAAGCAGAGTTAAGGTTTATTAAAGCTAAGGTTCATATGCCTTTTAGAAAAATAGTCTTTTATTCTTGTGGCAAATCACAAGCAGCTAGAGAACCAAAACCAGCACAAGTCCCAAGAAGACTAAAACCAAGTGTGAAGCATATCACTTATGCAAAACAATTACACTATTTTACATAAAGCCCTGGATATTGAAAGAAGAAAAGGTATTTCAGCTTCTGTGGCGATCTCTGGGATAACTGAAATGAGCCACTGAGTGAGCTAAGAAAATAAAAGAACTGCCCACAACTGCAATGTTGCCTAGTGGAACAGAAGAAATAGCATACACAAAAAGCTTTCACAGAGGCATCAGTCAATAATTAGTTTGCCGTTACTTTACGCTGCTGAAATTACATATTTTTCTCACTTTCATCATGGACAAATCCTTTACCAAGTCACTTCTGAAAGATAGTCATTCGATATGAAGAGTTTCTTATAATCATTCCCTCCTTTAACACGGAAGAGTACAAGATGCTCTGTTATATCACTGTACTTCCTACCGTGAATTTACAAGTCTCCTTCTTATTGTATTTAACATTACTATCACAGGTTTTAAACAAATACAGGAATACAAATGCCGCTTCCTGAAAAGCTCTTAAAGACCTGTTAAAAGTAACACTAAGATTATTATAGGATACTGAAAAGTGAAAAGTCATTCCCCTACTTCAACTGTTTGCTAATTCAATTCAGTAGCAATCAGTCCCTTCTTTTGCAGGCTTTCTTTAAAAGGATACAAAATGCAGGACTGAAAGAATTTCCTGTGCATAGCCCTCTCACATTGCCAGCAATTACATTATATTATCAATTTCATAAACCGATGAAAATTCTTCTCATCATTCACTAGGCCTGTGCTTTGTGGCTATTTCAGAACCTCGCTGCTTTGGTTCTTAGAAACTCTTAACTCTCAGCATAAGTGTGCTGGTTTTGGCTGGGGTAGAGTTAATTTTCTTCATAGTAGCTAGCATGGGGCTCTGTTTTGGATTTGTGCTGGAAACAGTGTTGATAACACAGGGATGTTTTCGTTACTGCTGAGCAGTGCTTACACAGAGTCAAGGCTTTTCTGCTTCTTACACCACCCCACCAGCGAGTAGGCTGGGGGTGCACAAGAAGTTGGGAGGGGACACAGCTGGGACAGCTGACCCCAACTGACCAAAGGGATATCCCACACCATATGACATCATGCTCAGCATAGAAAGCTGGGGGAAGAAGAAGGAAGGGGGGACGTTCGGAGTGATGGCATTTGTCTTCCCAAGTAACCGTTACRCATGATGGAGCCCTGCTTTCCTGGAGATGGCTGAACACCTGCCTGCCGATGGAAGTAGTGAATGAATTCCTTGCTTTGCTTTGCTTGCGTGCGTGGCTTTTGCTTTACCTATTAAACTGTCTTTATCTCAACCCAGGAGTTTTCTCACTTTTACCCTTCTGATTCTCTCCCCCATCCCACCGCGGGGGGGAGTGAGCAAGCGGCTGGCTGGGGCTTGGTTGCCAGCTGGGGTTAAACCACAACAATAAGTTTACCCACAACTAGTTTCTACAACTTACTTGCATCAGGGATGTCCCTTAGCTTAAATAATTTCCCTAAGTAGTCTCACATTTATTCATCCCTTCTCTGTCTGAGAAGAATTTATGGAGAGCAGTCACATTCCTTATTAGCTTTAACACAGCTAAGTTAAAGTTAAGTCTGTTTTTCAGACCAGTGATTAACCTCTTAGTGTCCCTGCCAATAAGGGTGCCAGTTGTGCAGAAGTCAATTCGTTTAACAATCTATTTCAGCCTGATCAAACATTTATTTTAAGACAGGGACAAGGCTTAGATTCCAAGACATAGAGGAGGAAAACTGCAATGCAGGCTCACAGAATAATCAGGTTGGGAGGCACCTCAGGAGGTCTCTAGTCCAGCCTTCTGCTCAAAGCAGGGTAAGCTATGAGATCAGACCAGGTTGCTCTGAGCTTTATCCAGTCAGGTCTTGAAAACATCTAAGGATGCAAACTGCACAACCTCTATGGTCAAACTGTTCCCTTGCTTGGCTGTCCTCACGGCAGGCTCTTAGGTTCCTCTGAAGTGGTCTTCTCCAGCCACTCCTCACAGGGCAAGTCCTCAAGCCTCTCTGATTACTTGGCCCTCACCTGAACTCCATCCAGTTTATCAGTATCTTCTTTGTATTGGGGACCCCCAGCTGGATGCAGTATCCCAGATGCAGTCTAATGAGTGCCAAGTGAAAAGGGATAATCTCTTTCCTCAGCCTGCTGACTGTGCTCTTGTTAAGACAGCTGATCCCAAACACCTGCTACAGAATTTTAGTGCAGAAGCATGCAGTTAATCTATAACCACACCGTCACTTTAAGACCTGCCCAAATCTCCAGGATGAGGCAGTCAGCACTGGAATGGTGATCTAGTAGCTACTGCTCATCAATCCAAACAAAGTACCTTTAGAACTTACTGTGTTGTGTTTCACTAAAAATATAAAACCACAAAATGAGTGCTATTATTTCAGTAGTAGATTGGAGTGGTCAAGTTAACAAAGACATCTGCCTGGACAGGTTCACTGTCTCTTACTGTCACACATGATCTTCGAAGTTAAACGTTTAATTCCAAACACATTTTAGTCATTCCTAACATTAAAGTGCTATAGTTTCAATTATACAAGATCAGAATGAGAGAAATTTACTGTAGGAAGCATTAACCCTTTACACAGCAAAGCCAGACAATCCAAACAAATCCAATACCAAAAATGCCCGCCTGCATGAACGCTGTGTGTTTACCTTTAAAATTTCTGCTTTCAAAGAGAAAATTTTATCCTACATATTGGGCAACATGATAAAGACTTATTCCACTATAACAAACAGTTCTTAGTCATTCTTGACAGAGGTTCTTCAGCAAATGCCCAGGCTTTTCACAGCAGAAGCCAATTCTGACCACCTGCTTTCCTACTATTAATTTAGCAAAACATATTAGTACCTGTAAGGGCTCCTGCGATATCAAGAATACTCAACTTTAAGATAATATCATTCAGTAACATGCCACTTCTATGAAAGCTAGCTTATCCTGTTAAACAGCCTAGTTTTTTTCTATGGAAAATAAAAAAGCCTCACACTGACATGCAACTCCTCTTAAAATCACAGAAAGACAACACAAGAGCAACTCATTTCTGTGAATTAGAATGAGTATTTTCCAAGATTTCTCAAACATTTCTTGCTCTCTGCTGTCCACTCAGCACTACCCATATCTGGTCTTTGAGCTGCAAAATTAAAGTCGTCTCACTTAACCAGAAGGCTAGATTATGGTGCAACACAAAGTAAAAGCAGGGCTATATGTTCACACACAAGTTAAACATGAAAATGTCCTACAGAAATTAAAATCATCCTGTGAGGCAGAATACGCTTCATGGTAAACATCAAAATCAACATAAAAACGCATTTTGAATGAAGTTTCAAACATTCCTCCAAGATTCATATGGGACAGAAGCAAGACTATAAAAATACAGAGTTTTACACCAATGTGGTARGAATACTATAGTAATAAGTTCTCATCAGAGACGTATTGATTGCCATGCCATCATTAGAAAAGGGATGTCATAAAATGGCTAACTTCATACAAGTTCCTAACAACTTTGCATAAGATTAAATAGATATAAGACGACAAGAGTGCAACTCTTCCACTCTTATCAAGAGATAAGAGTCTCTCTTATCTCTCTTATCATGAGATAAGAATGCTAGATAAAGAACAACTTTGGAATTTAATACTGATTTTATATGGAAGTTTTAGATATTATTTAAAAGTTAAATATTAGTTGCCCAATCACATTTCACATGAGAAAGCTGACAAGATGATTTTAGTATTTTTCCTTTCAGATGATCACCAGTAGCTGTTGGAACTTATTTCTGATTATCTGTTTCAAAGCTCTTACCTTCCAAAACAGAATACTACAGTGTCGACAGAAATGCAAGGTGTCCCCGTACTGTTCCTTTATTGGGTAATATTTCTGAAGTGCAAAGTACATCAGCTTCCAGTCAATGTGACCTTTCTCTGATGGAATCAAATGCCTACAAAACTGGACATAAAATTAATAACTTCCTTTAAAATTGTTGAAGAACGAGTCAAATCAGGTAAAGGACTCAAAAAAAAAAGGTAGTTAAACTGAAGTTTTGTAACTGGAATTCTTTGAAGTCAATAATCTGACATCATACATCTCTGCAAAGCAGTGAGAGAGATCTAGCCACAAAAAATTGGAAGGTAAAACACTAAAAATAGGAGGGTGCATATTTGCCAAGAAAAAGTAGGCCATACACAACTGATCTAACTCTGCTGTCTTGAAATGATTCTAATTATAGTCAAGAACCATGTAACAAAAACAGTATTTAGAACTGTAAGTAATTAATTTTATACTTTTTAAAAAACAACTCAGGAATGAGATTAAAAAAATGATTGTGCATTACAAATAGTGGTTTTGTATTAAAACAGTAACTACGGATGTAAATAATGCTTTTTCTTTCATTTAAAAGTATATACATGATTATTTTTCACATTTACTTATGATCTTTCTAGAAGGATAGCAATAATCAGTGATTCATGTACTTCTTGAGGACATAATCTGCATGTAAAGATTAGCTGATGCACAATGGCTATTTCTCCCCAGCTTAATACACAGCCAAGGTTTATTAAGTATATATTTGTAAAAGGCTTCTGTTCCACTCAGTGTGGATTAATGCTAATACATTAAGGGCTTTCTTCATTCAGAAGACAACTCCTAGATGGGGAGAATAGCACTGCCTTTCTGATTTCAGCTACACTTCACTTCGTTTCATAATAGCTTCCCTGTGTAGAGTTCTCGTTTTTTCCAAAAGTGCTCTTCAGATATCAAGGATGTTTTTGTGGTTGTTTCAATGGTTCAACAAATATACTGCAGAGGACAGGAAAAACAACCTAACATGATTCTGTAGCTTATTAAGGTAGTACACTTTTAAACACAAACAGCAGAATTTGATATTGGAAAATAAAGTCATTAGATTTCTATCATTAATATAATCTTCTAATAAGAAATTAAATGTGAACATTTAGGAACGCATTCGAAACACTGTGTACAAGTGTCCTTAAGGCACAGGGCTAGCTAATTCTACTGAAATGCTTAAGTGATCTTTTTCCCAGCATTACCTTAGTATAACGGCTTCCTCTCCAACCAGTTTTGTCACTGTTCAATACAGCTTACCTCATCTAGCCTCAAAATCCACTCAACTGCTACATTAAGCTTAAACTTCTTATCCTCATAACTTCACCTTGCATTCTTCTGAGCTGTTTCTGAAGGAGGGTTTTTCAGTTTGCCTTTGGCTGTCTATGTTCTCCATTAAGTTCATTCTAAAGCCTTTCATGTCACCAAAATTCTTATTTGGGTCAACTGCACATGAGTTAATTGATCTTCACTTCTACCTTTCCTGTTATAATAATCCTTAATCTGGTTATCACCAACCAAATGGTACTACTTCAGCCTGTCAGATTTAAGAATGCCTATTTTCACTTCCTCCAGTCTGGAATGTACTAGGTTTTTAAAGTTCTTCCTCCAGCTCTGATGAGGTAGCTTCTATTTTCATAGCTTTTTTTTCCACCTAGTCTGATTTTGTCCCAGCACATATTACTGTCAGAAAATGAAGACAGTTCTGGAGGCATTCCTAGATTAATGCTTTTTATGAGGAAGTGACAGAAAAGTACCATTTCTCTTTTTGTTCTTAATTTCAAAGTCTCAAGCATTTGTTCTATTCTTTTTTGCAAAAATCCGGTTTTGGCTTCACCAGACTGTTCATGTAGCCTCAAAGTTTGAGCAATCTGTCTGCCTACCTTGGTTAGCAAAACAAGTTCTACTCTAGGTACTAAAATTAGAAACACCTTAGAGGTATCCTCTACTGCACTTGTTGGGGATTGTGTAGTTTAAAAAAAAATCATCTTACAGTAGACATTTTTTAAAATAATGCAAGGCAACAGCCTGATAGTTATCCTAAACTCACAGACATGCTGAATACAATTTTTAGTATGAATGAAGCCCCCAAAATGAGAACATTTTCACTATTATTGCACACTGTCACATTTTTATCTCAAAAAGGGTGAGTTTGTTATTATTATACTTCATTATTAGTATACCATATTGCAAAGATAAGGGCCACATTTATGCAAATGATAGAGTTTATTACCTGCTTTTCTGCAAAATGGTACTGGCAGAGTTTCTTCCACAACTGTCTGTCTTCACTGAGCATGTACAAAGTTGGGGTCACTTGACCCAGAGTAATAATGTCCCAGCCATCAGAGAACCTGTATAAGATGTTATTCAGCATATGGAGAGGGAGATCGCTAAGCGTAAGACCATTGTTGACTTGCTGGAAATAAGAGTTGAAGACTTTTAACTACAAAAAGTTGACAGTATAAGATACAAATAAGATTCTTACTTTAGAGGTATCTCAGGTCTTAAGTTTAGTTTGTACAAAACCATTGAGTAATATATATGGTTAATTCTGTAATACTTTGATTACTTGGCTACCATTATTCTCTAACTGCTGTTGTTGAAAACTTAAATGACTACAGGTACAGAAGGAGCTACAGACTGTAGCTTTATAACTTATAGCTTTCCTACTGTTAAAATAAATATATCCTAAATTCTTTTTTTAAATTTCAAATAATTTTAAAACACTTCTGTTCTCAGAAAATAATTCAGGAGTATACAGTCTTGAGAACTACGATATATTCAATTCCACCTTTGAGAGAAGTGTGCTAAAACCCTAACTATGAACCAATTATTTATAATTTGTAAAATAACTACCGTTTCTCAATTTTTATTAATAAACATAGCACATGTCAATTTGCCTTAAGACAACTAGAGTACAGAATATAGGACTGCAGAGCAGAAATACAGGATGGAAACATTATGAAAGTCAGAGGCAGAAGAGAGTAGGTTCATTTCTGAAGTCTGGAGATAGTTCCCCTCATACGTAAATGAGGAATGCTGCAGGGGGTGACAGATCAGAGCACTGAGAAAGTTTTCATTCAGAGTATACACTTCTGCTGAACCTTCTTTTTAATGGGGTAACCTACAGCACAACTCATGCATGACTGAATCTGGAGCCTATACTGCCAGGTGGCACAAAGCCCAACATGGCTGAAGGCGGTGTCCCAGCTGGCGAGGGAGGGAGTGTGGGCAGCTGACAAGCACACCTAGCAGAGCTGCCCAGTCGCAAGGCACTGGCAGCGCAGCAGCTGTACTCTAGCAGGCTCTCACTTATGTCAGTTTATTTCACAACCACTCATCTCACTTATAGACTAGACTTTCCATTGTGTCATCTGTTATAAACATCTCTAGGACTATCGTTCTGTTCAGGAATATGTGAGCATTACAGATGCAAGATTTCTCATCAGTTATTTCAACCAACGTAAAACAGCTCAGATGGAAGTGGCACGCTGGAAAGAAACAAACACAGCAACTGCAGTGTCTCAAAACTGAATGTGCTGTGGTTGCTTGGCATATGAAAACTGCTGAGATTGGGTTCCCCATTTCTCCTTTCTATTCCAAAATTAGCTGGTTTATTCAGATACCCGGCACAGACAGCAAGGACAATTTCAAAATTTCATAGCTGAAAGCAAACAGATGAAACAGTTGTCTGACTTCACTGCGAGCAACATCTTGCAGCATTTCTTCCTCCAGGAGTAACCCAGACAGGTTAAAAAAATTGCCTGCTTATCATCAGAAGTTTCCACTATAAAAACCTGGAAAAGCGCATACCACATGCTTTGAACAAAGTCGCATGATCAGAATCCAGATGCTGAAGTCATCATCTTTTTTTTTTTTTTTTTTTAACAAAAGCAACTGTACTAATGAATAGAGCTGTAAAATTGCTACTTGAATATTTTATTTCTGTTTTCTTGATCCACCTCTAAATTTCCTTTTAAATTTTTATTTCTTCAGTAATAGAACATCTACTTTGGAATTAAAAATTGGTATTTTTTCCATCTTTATCTGACAATCTAGAGACAAATATTTTGAAATTTATTTGGGTGAGAAAAACAATTACATCTATACATCTCTACCACAAACCAGCAGTACAGGCACTGTAGCAGCCCTCATCAGAAAAGAGCTATTAAAACATTAGAAAATTAAGTTGATTCAATTTCATTAATTTTATATTACTTCTCTAAAAAGAAAGAAAACCAGTAAAACTGTTTAAGATGTATTTGAAACTTTGTTCATTTACAAATCATGAACCAATGTTCAATATAATTCCCCTCCCCCAATTACTTTTTTAGCATGATTTAATAATATACCTTGTTCATCTGAAGGTTTTTTAGTTGTTGTTGCCACAGAAGGATAGTTTCTAATCGGCAAATCCAAATATTGATGTTGCCTACCAACACAGATTTTCCTACTCCCCTAATCAGTATACAGAGAGTAGAACTCAGATCCTGTAGAAGATCTTTGATTAATCGTGGATTATATTGGTCTTCCATGACTAGAAAATAAAACAAACCAAGTACAATTTTGGTTAACTAAGTTAACCAAGGCAATACAGTTAGCTCAAGCTAATCAACACTTTTTTAGATGAACCAATTACAACTCAACCATTTCTGTACAACTAGCTGCCCTACTTCCCACCATGACATTCATTAATGCTGTTCCATAAGTGCAAGATCAATAATTAACAATTCCACATGCAAATTTGATGTAACATTTCATGCTATGCATTTAATAAACTTAATGCTGAACAACTAGTTATAAATCTGATTTCTTCTGTTCAAAGCTGATAGTATTACATCTCCATTTAGTGTGGTTACCAGAAAATTTTTTTTTTAATAAACAATAAAGAAAAGCAGTTATGTACTTTAAATCTCAGTACATCATGCAAAATGAAAAACAAACATGTTACTAATCTAAAAGCTTTCACATTTCATAAAAAGTATAATTTAATAGTAACCAATAGTTTCTGAATAGAATCTAATTGTCATTTAACTTCACCAATCTGTTTCAACAGACATGATTCAATAATCAAGAGAAAACAACGTATTGCAACTGTGGGATGGGAAGTATGAAACCTTTCACTAATTAAATATGCTATTGCTTTGTCTTACAATGTAAAACTGGTAATAAAGCTAACAAAAAAAAAAAAATCAACTGATAGCTTAGTCACAGCGATTAAATCTGAACAAGTAGATTACAAAACTTTAGGTCTTACCCTTCYGCACAATTTTGTCCAAAATGTTAAAGTAGTTCTTCTGTGCTGCACCACTCAGTGAAGTTAACTGGGATTTTGCAATTAACTGCAAAAGCTAGGACAAAGAATTAAAACACGGAAGTAAAGGATGGTTTCAAATACACACTTTCAGTACATACGTTCACCTACAACAGCCTAGAGCACTGCAACCGTATTCTGTGAAAATATAACTACAGAGTTCAGAAAACGAAGCAAGACAAACACGGAAAGCTTTAGGCATTCCCACTGGCATCCCATGAACAACTCATGAAGAGATGTACATTTTCAAAATACTATACAAATACTAGTGTTTATCTCTGTGATAGAGCACATGACATATGGTCTTTATAAGCTGTAATGAAACAATGAAGGAGTCTGTTTTGGAGGCTCACAAATAGAAATGTGGTTTTTGGTGTGGCTGGGTCCTGAACCCCCTGACAGATTTGGTGGCCAGAAACACCACTCTGAACTGATACCAACTACCAGACTTCCAACTTCTGAGTGAAAGTATCATACTGGTCAAACCAAGGTGTGATGGACTTAGTGCAACCACTTTCTGCTCATGGAGAGGAAATGCTGTATTCTACCTAAGCCGGGGGGAGGAAAAAAAAAAAAAANAAAAAAAAAAAAAAAAAAAAAAAAAAAAAAAAAAAATCTGTATTACTCCCACATTCAGGTCCCTGGTAGAAGAAACCTAATCTAATAATGAGCAGTATACATAATAGTATATATACACATAATAGTAATTTTCCCTTAACTATATAGTAAGGATCTCCTAACTGTCCACACATTTCTCTCTGGAACCACTGTCAACAGAAGAGCAGCAAGAACAGTGGGAATGGTCTAGGGGAAAGTAACCAGAATAGCTTAAGTTCTTGCCGCACGTGAATGCCAAGCTATAGCTACTAGAGGCAGCCCTTGCTCCATTCTGACACACTTGCTTTTACATTTTAGATTCAGTTTTGTAGCTGATAAGGACTGTGGCCTCTTCAACAAAAAATGGTCTCTTAGTATGAAATAAGAGACACTTCGATGTTATGACAGTATTGCAGTGTTTAGAAGTGTGGCACTGAGTTTTACAATTGCGATTCATAATGCTGAGTTCAAAACAAGTGTTCTCAATACATCAGAAAGGGAAAGCAGGGAGCAGAAACCAGCATCCCCTACAGAGTGCTTGAAACACTAACCTGCAGAGACGTGCTTTGTAGGACAGCATCAACTGTTGGCACAGAAGGTGAACAAAGACTAAGCCTGCCAAAACTTATTTTGTATCTTCATTTCTAAAACACTGATTTGACACTACACTCAACATTAATTTTCCTTTGGAGGAAGAGAGAATACACCTGTTCTCTCCCTGATTTACTAATGTTCCTTCTGGCTTCTCTGCATGATCCCTGACAAAACATTATGTGCAATGAAAGGAGGAGATAATTCTCCTGATGTATTTAAATACCAGCAATCTATTTATACAGTTTTTGAGACTAGATATCAGGACCTCTTTCTTGGCGTTTTCAGAGCCTTTTAGTTTGATTAATAATTCAGAGCAAACCTAGAGGTCTCTGGCAGTTTGCCAAGTCAAGCAAGTATGTACATTTCTCTTGATTAATTTAAAAAAAATCAGTTATGTCACTCAGACTGAAGATCAAATCAAAGAAACAAATTCCACCTGGCTGATTTTAATGAAGATTACAATTTCAGTGAAGGCTAATATGCAAGGATTAAGACAATTTTAGCAGGTGCACAAGTACAAGGATCTGACACGAGTTCAGTCTTACCGATACGTGCATAGCCAYGGCTTATGTTGTCTACTAGAGATTACAACTTTGAATGGATCAACTATTTATTCAAATGGAAACATTTTGAAAAAAGACCATCCATATCAAACCCAATGTATCAGACATTTAACAGCTAAGAAATTATCATTATACTACAGCACAAACAAGTACAGCAAAGCAGCTGATCCTACCTCCTCCCCCCACTAAAAGGGTCCTGAGCAGCCATCTGTATTAACTTTTAGTAATGATTGGGGAGTTGGAGAATCAAAATGGATCATCTTGGTAGTCTGGGATCAAAGAAGAGCTATCCAGTAGGGCTTGGCATTTAAAAAAAGTCTTCTTGATTTATATCTTGCTATCTTAAATGCGACAAGCRGAACAACACACATAAAAGTAATCATTATTGTGTTCATGCATAACTAGGAATAATTCTTAGAGGAGAAGAAATAGGAACTGCTGCACTGCATTGAATGACATCTACACAAAACATCTCCACCATTAAAAACTTCAGGGAAGTAAATGAGAACTTGTATACAGCAGACAGGTATGGGATGACCTGCTTCTTACATTAGGTCTCAGTTGCAGACTGGCTTAAAACCTGATAGAGCAGATTAAACATCCTTTTTAAAAATCTGTTGCAACTTCACATATTACTGATATCCACACAGATGTTTTAATTTGTTAGATACAACATCACAAATGTTTCTCAAGTCAACAAGTTCTATGGCTACAGAATAAGCAGCAGCTGTCATTCATATTGATCATGTTTATTAGCCACTTGGTAACTTTTAAGGTCTTAGATGTACAGTTTCTGTACCTGTTGATAAAAGTCAGTTTGCCTCCATCACCTCAGAGGAACCGATGCAGATATGATTAAATTTTTTGTAATTGTGAAACAATTCTAAAATTCTAAAATTTTCAAATAAATTCTAAAATGTTAAAAGGATTTTGGAAGTCTGCCTGCTATTCTAAATCCACCCTAATTTCTTAGGGTCTACCATTACTCTAGTAACGGTTTGGATCACAAAGCCAAATTTCTGAATTTTAAAGTATTGCTCCTTTCTCAACAATCTTAAGCCTGGCTAACTAAACCAGCCATTTTATATTCTTTGGTAAACAGAAAAGAAACTGGCCAATGTGCTTATGTTAGCCTTTGCACTTTGTTCTGGTCAACTACTTTGAGCAACCCAGCTTAGGCAGTGCAGCATCTAAAAAACATGTAAAATTCTAGTTCTGGATTCATTCTACCTGTTTACCATTCAAGTGAAGTAACTCAAGGTTGACACCATTTATAACACAAATCACATTTTTTAGGTGCTTTTTCTTCCTACTGTTCAAGGCTGAAAAGTCTTGGGAAAGATCAAAGTTCTTGTTTCTGCTCCCAAAACAGCATTAAAAAACAATGTTCTAAACCACAATGCATACATATACCAAAAAATCTGCAAGGGGAATAAAACAGGCAAATACCCTAACCACTAGCCTGGAAGCAAATCCTTTTTGCTTTGTGTCCTTTGGTCCCACATCTCTTGCTTTTCTGGAAGTATAATACGCTGTCTCAGCTTCACAAGGATGGGTAGAATGTGTTTTCTCTCCAAATACTCCACAGCCTAGTGGTAAGGGTGTTCTCCTGGTATGTTTATTTAATTTTGATTTGTGTCTTTTCAAGTTCTGGATGCATTCCAACCACTACATTATTTGTGAACAGCCTCACCACTGAACTGAACTCTAGTCCTGATACGTCTCACATTTTGAGCTTCTCTAGGAGTTGGGACAAACACTTTACTACCTCAAGTTAGATGAAAAAAAATCTTGGGGCTAGAGAAAGATCAGTATCTCCCAGAACATGTATTTCCAAGTGGGCAGCTGGTTAGGCATTGAGGAAATTAAGGCATAACATTATGTGGCTCCCTGAAGTACAAGTTACGCAGTTTTGGAAAACAGGCAGATAGCACCATTGTCCAGAACTTACAGGTTCCATGCACTTAATTCTCCACTTAAGACTAGACCTGACCCAGAGAAGCTAACAGTGACAAAGGGACTTTCCACGGAATCATGAGATTAGTATATCATAATTGTTTCTATAAACTTCATGTCACTACATTATTTGTAAAAGACTCAATAAAACTCATTTCTGGAAGACAAAAAAAAAAAAAAAAAGGGAAGACCGAAAAAGCTGGAGTCTCAAGTTTTAAGGGAGGCTAACATGCATATATATCTTGTCCTAGATAAAAAAAAAAGTGTGCAGTGAATCACAGGACTGTTAAGAAGCTGCAGAACAAACAGAAACTGCAGAATATTTACACAGCAAATATTCTTCTGGAAATTGCTATTTTAAGCATATTTAAGATGTAGAAAAGTATATTTAAGATGTATTACACTTTGCTATTTTTGGTTGTATAGGAATTATTTTGCCTTTAAAGAGAGTTCACTACCCAGACTGATGAACAACAACTGAAACTACCATCAGTGTTTCCCTGTAAATACATAGCATACTGGCCATCACTATCCTCCTCAAGCTATAGGCTTTCATGGAGCAATATCATGAGTTTTCACCAAAGAAAAATTACTCAGTTTAAAGTTGCTTCATGCAGTATAAATTACATATGAACAAGATATGTATACAGTCAAAAATAATCAGCTGATCAGTGCAAAATTATTTCTTTTGTACACATAGGCACATCAGCAAATGCATTTTTAAAATATGCATATAAATAAAGAGCTTACTTTGACCACGTAATTGAACCTTCTGATGTCCTGAATTGCACTTGAAAAGTCTAAGCGGTTAAAAGCTTCTCCCAAAGTGCAATAGCCATGTCTCTGAGAAGAAGAATAAACACACTTTAAATGGAAAGAAACAAAGATAAAATTGAGGAAAATATTCAGAAAAGCACTCTGCCATGCAACTGATGCTTATGTATACCATGCTCCCTGGAAATATAATGTATCTGGACTGAAGATTTATTTAATTTCCTGTAGAACAAATGAAACCAGATATGCTATTTGGAACTAACAGGTATGTAGGCAATATTACTCGACAGCAAGGGCTTTAAATTCATACTAATCATGCAATCTGTAATCACTGGTATTTGAGTGTCCTGGGAATCTACTCCACTATTGCATGGCCACAATGCTGGCACTCTCTCATGGCTATCCCACTCCCCATTTGCCTCAGCACAAGGTAGAGCTTGTTTATACAGCAGTCTGAGCTTAAAACCATAAGCATTAACTGACTGAGTTTATGTTCACATTTGAGGGTAAGAACACAGCTACTTGCTCCTGGGATTGGAAGAACAAATGGTGTCAACATCTAGAATTCATTTTCTGGGTGCTAGAAGTTTAGGCACAGTTTTTCTTAGATACCAAGAGTAAAAGCAATTGCATTTTCTTTTGGTACTTCTGCACAGGTGTCTTAAGGTGAAATGGAAGTTTTAGAGGCTGTTGTAGAACTATTTAAGGTGGTAGTAGCAGCCCAAAATGACGTGGGATCATATAAGCTGAGTAAATTTAGAGCCACAAAGCCACATAGGAGCCTTGGAGCAAATATAATGAGGCTAGAAAAAACCTACAACTGGTGAAAGAGATACTTGCAGAGCAGTGTGCTAGTATGGCTTATCAGCCCACGGAAAGAGGGGGATAAATAATTATTTGAAGTTCATTCCTAGACAGACTTCCTCAGTGAATTATGTGATGGTGAAAAGATGGCACTAGAGCTTAACATTCCTTTTTGCAAACCAATGAAAGCTTACCCTGGAGGGACCCCAGTGAGACAGGAGACAGTTAACTATTCACTGCACAGTGGTGGTAATTACTGCCTATTGGTTAATGACTGAATTCAGGATTGTACTGCTTGCTCATCCAGTTAATATACCTGAGATTCAAGTGTGCTGCACACTTCACAATATTCACAACTTGGTTGGCCAACAGCAGTGAATTAACACTTACAGACAACAAAACTTTTGTTGAAATTTAAATATTTGTGGCTGTTCTCTGGCTAAACAGTTATCAAAAGGCCATGCTTAAATACATTAACATGTACATTTCCTTGAACAGCTGGAAGCAGATTTCTATGAAACTTCAGCTCTACCTTTCTCAATGTACCATCACGACAAAATTACTCAACGAGCATCTCCTTCATTTCAGCTATATACCTGCGCTTGTTTTGGTTTTCTTTATTTTCAGTGCTCTCCCATGGCATGTTTCACATGTTTCTTATCAAGACCTTCCTACTCTTGTCATTTTGCCCTAAAATCCAGTACCCAGTTTGGAAAAATGTTTCCTAGTTGCAAGACAGCCATTTCAAAATCAAGTAAGATTACAACCTGTAAGGAAAACTAGAGCCTCTATAAATTATGTTTTAGATTAGCTTAAATTGTTGCTCTGAATTTTTTGGTTCAAGTATGCTTATTCCTTGCTATTTTTTCATTCTGCTACTTAACTTTTAACTTTTTACTCTAAGCTTTTGAATTTATACAAGGAATTACTTGAAAAAGATTAGTGATTAAGTCTAACCATCCCTGTTTCGCTTTTTATATTTAAAAAAAAAAAAAAAACAGGAAAGGTGAATGGCCAATTATTAGAAGACAACAGCAGTGACAAGAATAAGCTAATTTGTACACCAAAATATTTTGTCCACTCTCTGAATGGACAGGAAACCCAAGCAAATAATCACACATCACTAGTATACCAACTTCTGCACAAGTAGGGGAAAAAAAAAGTAATCCCAACGTTCATGTTATGAAGGACAACAATGAGTGATTTTAGGCAATTTGTGTTTTGGCCTGAATGTAGTTTGAAAACACAGCTGAACAACCTTGTCATTCAAAACACCATAATGACTGGTGACAGTCTGTCATCCCCGCTTCCTTCTTACCCTAAATTTGAGATAGCACAAAGGGAAAGAGCATGTTTGAGACTTTTGCAGACCAATGTAAGTAACTACATCTATCACAGATGAAGATAAAACTGGGAAAGAGGGCTATGAGTCTGGTGAAAGGCTTTGTAATACCCTTCAGATGTAGAAGGGCAGCCTCCAGGTCACTGGCCTGCAAGGTGAAGTCTTCCAGTGTCTCCTCTATGTAAGCTCTCTCCACAACACCATGCTCTTCCTGCGTACAGAGCTCTTTATGGTCTCTCTCAGCTCTAAAACGCAAAGCTGACTTTCGCCTGCATAGCTAGGGTTATCACACTCACCTCCCTCCCTCTCTCTTGGCTGGCATTACTGTGTGGATGAAAGACATCCTTATGGGTGTCCAAGTTCCACCCATCCCAGATAATCATAGGAATCAACACAGGAATGAAACTCAAAACTTCAAGACAATTTATCTCTACATACAATGGATGTATTTTAACTCTTGGCTTTCCAAGAGGTCATTCCAAGATGTTTCATGTTCCCTTTACAGTTACATGATAGTTTGTATCCCAATCTGAAAGCATCTGGACTTCGTGGAATACAAAGGTCCTCTTTGTAAAGTTTGAAACTGAAGTTTAACCTACTTATATTCAAATTTACATCAAGATTCCAAAATATTAGGTAGCTGCCTGCAGACACCTTCTTTGGAGACATTACTCTGGTTTTGCAAATACTTTCAATTTTAGTTCAAAGACACACAGTACAGATAGAGACAGATGGGCTTGGAGAAGTAGTGGAGAACTGCATGTCCATTCTTGCAAGTTCCCACATCTCTGCCACAATGACCCACATAAAAGTCACTTTGCTAGCTGCCTTTGCCTCACCGCATGCCAGGTGTACTATGTTGCCAATGGAGCGAGTTGAATATAACCCCTAAGACCACATGGCACAAATGCATTTTTTTTAATACATTATTTGTCGATTAAGAAGCACAAAGATTGTAGGAATTGACCCACAGCATGCAGGACTTACTTCCCTGGTGCTTTCTTTATGAACATAAATCCACTTTTCACGATAAAAACCTAAAATAAAATCAAAATATAAGCATTTTTAGGCTTCCACTTTAGGTAATGCCTTCTAGAAAGAAACTGAAGAAAACAGACCATCCTCAATAAAATGCTTCATAAGATAGGAGAGATGGTAGATCAGTTTTAATGAAGGAAGTTTATAAAGGCTGACTACAAATTTTCAGAAGTTATGTACTTCAAAAAAATAAAGGAAAAGTTAAATAATTTTATAAATCAAACACAAGAGTTGGCACACAATTGGCAGATTTGTAGCACAAATTTTGTCAACCATGTACCAACAACAGTCAATTTCTCCTACAAAACCCCTGATCTTTTTTAATCCAACAGGCTCCTTAGCACTTAACACAGGAGAGTACAGAAATGAGCAACCTTTTTGTTCCTGAACACTTCACCCCTCTAATCTATTTTCTTCTGTAAAGGTGCCTGCTCTGCATCTACTTGGTTCAACTAGTTGCAGAATGCTGCAGGGAAGTCAACTATACAAGACTAAAAGGCAACTAGGCAGACCTTTAACTTTCAGAAGTCTGGTATGTTGTCAAATGAAAGCATGCTCTTACATATAGCCACTTGAATCTTTTTAAATACTTTACGCCCAGACAAGCCTGGGGAAGCTCGCAGCTTTCTGCAAGACCATCTCTGTTACAAATTTGGGAATATACAAATAATGGAGATCATTTCAAGATCAAAGCATTAGAAATGCCAAAAAGTTGCTTATCAACTTACCTTTTTTTACCTAGTCTACCAAATTCTCTACTTCAGTGAGTTTACTTCCTGTCATACACATATTTGCAGTCTAAAGTACAGGTGATCTTTTAAAAATGAGAACTGACAAAAATGGCTTTGATATTTAAAAAAAAAACAAAACCAAACTATTTTCAAGAAATTCAATACTGAATACTGATAAAGTCTTTACCAAGAGCTATAGGTGTTATGACAAAATATATTTATTTATTAACTGATTCTAGAGCTGTAACACTAATCAGAATTTGAATTAAGCAAAAATGAAACAGTTGCTTTGGTAAGCAGAAGCTTCCATAAGCATTTAATCTAAAACTAGTCCATAAAACAAAACAGTGGTTAGTATCAGAAGGCATTTATTATTCAGGAATTACTATTCTTAAATGAATTACCTTTGGATCTCTGAAAAATCACACAACAGATGACCCATGCCACAGTTCAATAAAGATGTATCACTTCTGACACCAGAATTTGTTGCCAATACAAAAGTAAACGTAGCTCAGAAGGCTACTCTATAGATGAATATAAATGAATGGCTATTATAAGATTTTGCTGAACCTACAAGTCTTCTAAAATAAATGAAAAAAACCCCAGCCTTACATTGCGAATCTGTGTTATTCCTAAAGTGATCTTTTTTCCTTTTCTTGGCTGCAAACTCACAATCTTCAGTACTGTATATTTCTTCATCTTCACCAGTTAAGATGCTGAAATAAACACATCTAATTAGAACAGCAAGTGATTAAATATTTAAGATGCATACAGCTTATAATTCTCTGCATTAAAGTCTGCCAGCTGGATAAAAATAATCATATTTTTAATGATGTTCCTCTACCTGATGGTCTATAGCAACACATATCTTAAGGGAGAAGCTGTCTTGCTCTTTTCTTCCCAGTAGGGTTGAATTTTGTGTCAAAGTGATTAAATACACAGAAGTATCTTCCTAATAGGTATCTCGTAAGTCATTACTGACATTTAGGAAGGACTACTGAGGAGACAGTACTAACTGGACAGCTGGCTGTCTGCAAAGCTCTAGTGTACAAAAATTCATTATTTGAAATGGACCAAGCCCTGAAAAACTGTGCACACAGGTAAAAGTCAGTGCAGAATTACTGCACATCCTCATATAGGCAGAAAGACAGCAAAGACAGACATCTCTCTTACTACTGTCAACTTTGGGGCAAAGAAAGTCTTTCTTTTAATAAATGCCTGAATCACAACACTGTACATAATTTAGGTGTCACAATAGTGTTTTACCAATGATTTGTACGGCGTCAAGAACCACGTGGTCTACCCTCCTCTCTCCCAGACAGAATCAACTATACCTATGTCACTTCTGACAGTTAACTATGTAACCTAACACTGAGGACTATCCTGAATAATTTTATATATAKAGAGAGAGTATATATAGATAGTGTGAGTGTATATATAAAAAGAAACTATTTTAAAAGTCTTGTTGGATAAACTAACCTTTCTAAAATTCATATACATTTAAAAACTGCCTGTGCTACATAAAGTCTACACAGTTTCATAAGTTTTGCTTTCCATTTTTGCAGATAATTATAAGGAACAGCAACACAGATAAGAATGGGTGTTCATTTTTCTAGCACAGACGAGGAAGATACTTCACATGAAGGCTACAGTCTTGCACAGATAAGCAGAATAACTAAGGACACATGGTAGTAACACTTAACTGTAGGACTATTTTATTTCCCCATTATTATTCTTTGACAAGAAAGTTGTATACAAAATCCTTCCCGTTCATTACTATTTTTAAATCCGAATTTGCCAGATGAATCTATCAATGTCAGTTTGAACTTCAAATTGCACCAGCAACAGCTGAACACTGTAAAACTGAAGGACACCAGTTTATTCAAAAATAACCTGTACTTGGGCATTAAGTTGCAAAAATCAAATTTTATTAGTTTATTGCTACTAGTTTATACAGTTAAATTTTTCAGGCTTGAACCACCTGTTAAGGAGGATGACTAAACAATACTGTAGAAAAGCTTTGTTTTTTTAATTGCTCTAATCAGTAAATGCTAGCGCAGCTTAAAGATACACAAGTTGAGAAGACTCAGAAATAGAAAGTTGTTTTCATCTTAGGTTTAAACCCTGAAAAAAAGCTAACATACCTCTGCATTCAGATAGAGCTCAATCCAAGGTGAGGACCTTAGTTCATGTCTTACCATTTTTAAAGCAGAGGATAAAGACTCAACAACTCCAATATTCTATGCAACATCGCCAGGTATCATATCTGGTCAAACAGCAAAAGAGTTTGGAGAAAAGGAACCGGCAACTGACAAAAGCACAACATCAACACTGACAAGTTACTTTGATTATGTAACATTCCAATCCATCAGGTTTTTTTTCCAAAGCTATAATAAAGGAAATATCTTTTTAAGCTCACTAAAATCATTAATTTAATTATGTTTTAGCATATTGACTGCATCGCCACAGCACGTGAGAAGTTACTGCAGAACCAGAAAAGTTGCTACAGAATCAGAAATAGAGCCCAAAGCTCCCAGACCTAGCTTTATCATCCTAACAACAGATACAAGACTAGAGAGACATGGCCTGATACTCTGCAATGTAATTCAGGCAGAACAGAAACACGYCCATTCCCATTGACCCCGTGCAATGGGGAGAGGAGGTGAGGCAGCATTCCTGAAGGCAAGCTTTAGAAGAGGCAGGTTAATCTGGCACAATTCCTTCTTTTGTTCCTGGAGAGGAAGTGTCCCTAGAAGGCAATTTAGACCAGTAACGTACCTGAAGTGATTTAAAGCCCACCCCTTCCCCCCAATAATACACACTTCCTCAAGCATCAGATAAACAAGCAAAGCAGCATTCAGGACAGTCAATTAATACAAGGAATTGTGAAAATGAAGAGGGCTATTTTGAACACCTTTGTCTGACATTCAAATTCGCCAGTGACATTCCTGGAATTCTTCATGTCATTTTAGAGAAAAGACGAATTTGACCGTTATCTCTGTGGACCTTCTCATATGAGGTTTTATTTCCTCATGTTCTGTCCCACTTCATGAGGAAAGTCTTTCCCTACTTATCTGTAACCATCACCATCTTCTTGACAAACTTTAAGTCTCTTACCAAGAAAGAAAGCAAGGGTCCCACAGACATCAGAAGAATGGGACAGAAATACAGGCACTTCCCCAGCGACTGTTAGCCTTCCTTCCAGAAATCTGGAAAGCTGGTTGATGAGTAACAAAGCTGCTCAATCATTTGCAAAAGCAACCCCTGCCCCCCGCCCCCCCCGCAAACACCAAGCTAAGATGCAAGAAACCGCATCAAGTGCTGCACGTGCCATGTGGTGTAACAAAAGCCTTAATGTTTTTACCATAATACTGCACATGACATCTGAGTGCACCTGGAAGGATTTAAATACATCCATAATAGTGCCAATTTACAGCTATTCTTACTTTGTCCTGATGATGCACTTCATAAAAAATTATTCTAAAGCTTCTAAAAGCAAAGTACCTGGTGTCCTTAGAACTACCATAACCTATATAAAGCATGCAAGAATTTCAGCTTTTTCAAAAAAATAATTTCATAACAGTATTTAAATAACCTCTTGGGTATGACACTTATAATGCTGAAAAACTTGACAGGGCTATACGAACTCCAACTATTCTTCCTCATCCCCTTCCTTCTTTTCTCATGGAGGAAGGAATGCCCTCAAGTCATGCAATTACCTGCAGAGACACACTAAATGTTTTAGAAGAGACTCAAAGCCATTTACAGCTTGACCATGCATGGAAAATCCTGAGGTAAGTGCCTGCACCAAATAATGTTACGATATATTTGTCCAACGCCAAAATTATCTAAGACTAGATTCAAATCCAAGGACTTCTACCCAGTGCCAAAAACACTTTTGTGAACACCATATCTCACTTCCAGAATTAGACAAGAGACACCGCAGACTCAAATGACTGCCCTGCCAGCCCAAGTAGTTCACACGAGCTTAACACACAAAAAAAGGAGTATCACCATCATGAAAATCTTAATAGATTAGTCTGATTCTCTCTTTCTTTTACCTCAGAAGGAAAGCATAAGACAGCTTTACTCCTAAGTTGCAGGCTATTGAGAGGTATTTACATGCAATTCTGCAAGGCAGTGCTGTTCTCTCTCCCCCACCAAGCTTCAATGACACAGTGCCATGGCACTGGAAATATATATCTGTGCTAGAATTTATAGGTACAAATTGCAGGTAGTCATGGCCAGCATTCAGCCCAAGAGCTTGAGAGCACTGCCTCAACCACATTTCCATCTGCTGTATACCTTGAATACAAGGCATTCTTCACTTATATAATAATATTAATTATCCAAATAAGTAAGAGCTACAGAACTGAGGGTCTCATTTTTTCCATCTCAGTTTCCATAAATGGAACTAACTTAAAGTGCAACTATTCAAACATTATTCCAAATCATTTAAATTGTTCCTGCACAAGTGATTATGTTTGTTCAAGGATGGTTATCATTCGGTCCACTATTTTTGACTAATTCATCAACTGGATTCACCAAGGCACTGGATGACTAATTGAATAAGGTAAAAAGTTCTATTTTAATAAAAACATATTATTCAATTTATATTGAATATTACATGTCATTTACATGTCTTGAAGGTTTATTTCTGAATCTGTTTGTGAATAGATCTTTTTAATTTCTGAAGGGAAAGTATTTGTAATTGATAAAAGACAAAGTTTGGCAAGTAACTCTATCCATACTTTCTCTCACGGAAGAGAATACAAGTAATAGTAAACAGGGTTTCAGTCAACTACGTAGCTTAAATTTATTTCTTTTTAATGGAAAACTGCTCTAACTGCTCCCTGGAATACAATACTCCAGTACCTTTAGCATAGATTTCTACAGAATATTTTGGTGAAAAATATGATTTCATTTAATGAGTGAAAATAAATAAAACCCTGTTAGGACAGCCAGACTGGCATACACCATCATCCCTATTCATACAGCAGTTTAAAAAGAGACAAATTAAGTACTTATGTATTGTTTACTATATGCTTCTTCCACAAGGAAGCAAACATTTTATCAAGCCTTATCCTTACTCAGTGCTATATCATGTTAACACATATCCTAAGCTAAGCTATCTATTCAATATACACAGATAATTGTTTCCAAATAGCTTAAGATGGTACAGAGAACCAGCCAGCAAGACACAATACACTGCTGTACTTCAATACAATGCCCTGCACATGGGATAGAAGACCCCCATGCCCAGGTATATGCTGGGTACAGACTGGATAGGAAGCAGTTTTGCAGAAAAGGAGCCAGGGGTCTTGTGGACAACAAGCTGAACACAGGTCAGCAGTGTGCCCTTGTGTTGTAAAAAGCCAATTGCACCTTGGTCTGAGTTAATAAAAGTGTATCCTGCAGACTGAAAGAAGTAATCATCCCCCTTTATTTGGCATGAGAAACTGCATCTGGAGTACTGTGTCTAGTTTGGGGCTCCCCAATACCATAAAAACACTGGCATACTGGAACAAGTCCAGTGGGGAGTCACTGAGGTGATTAGGTACTGGAGCACACGATGCATGAGGGTAAGAGAACTGAGCTTGTTCAGTGTTAAGAGGTGGTGGTGGAYGGAAATCTGATTACTGTCAGTATCTAATATGAGGGTATAAAGAAGATAGAGCTAGACTGTAAGGTTAGAGGAGGTGGGCAGTAGTAAGTCAAGTGGTAACAGACACAATCTGTGATAACAGAAATTCTTATTAGATTGCGTGGGGAAGACACCAAAAAAAAAAAAAAAATCACAGTGGGGGTAACGGAACAGGAGCCCAAAGAGGAATCTCCATTCTTGGAAATGCCCAAAGCTCAACTGGGCAAGGCCCTATACAACCTGACTTCAGCTGGCCCTGCTTTGAGTATGTGTTTGGACCAGATGACCCCCAGAGGTACTTTCCACCCTAAATTGTTCTATAATATTGTGCAAATAGACATTAATTGCTGTTTAGCAGCAAAGGTTAACTCATAGATCCAAAGTTGAAATTGTAGTGAAATTACTCCCAAGTAATGCTACTTTGCCAAGAAGTACCAACTTGAATTCTGTAGTCTAAGTTTGGACAATATACATTTGTAACTGAATAGACAGAAGCAGAATTAAAAAAAAAAAGTATAGCTACAGAATATGGTATGGTTTGGCTTTGCTAAGTAGGAGATGTGCAAGATGAAGATGGGGAGCTGGGGAAATCGCTATAGATGAGCGTATCTGCTGCAGACTAGGTTGGTCCCCGAGTCTGGGATTCTGACAAACTGGCAAGCTAGCCTAAGAAACCCAGACCATGAAACACCTCAGATTTAATGAAAACTTTTTTTYCCCCAGAGCATTTCATGGCCAGTCCCTTCAAATTAATGTACCTATTTTAGTCCTGAACTTTAATACTCTCATATCTTTCGAAAACCAGTTGATTTAAATCTTTCTAGCAAGACAACTCCAGAGGAGTTCAATACTAAGTTCTTTCAAGACTATGGAAAAAAAAAAATCCAGCATTTTTGCTTGAAGAAGCAATAAAAATACCTCACCTTGCTCTCTGGAGGAAAGATAAATGTATCTCAACATATAATTAGGATCAGAAGAGGAAAAGTCTTAATGATATTCACAAAAACAATGATCATTTATGTCATACTTGCCAAACAATATTCATTAAAGCAACCTACAAAATATAATTATTTAGTAACTGTGCAAATAGCTACCAAAATTAAATTAGATTTCCTTTCATTTGCCAACTATATTAAAGATATATGAAAGAGGGAAGAAAAGATTTTTTCAAAGGTATTTAAGACAACTTTTATGTTGGAGGCTTACTGAACACTCTTCCAGACAAGCATAGTCTTTTGTATCCACAATGGCCAGACTGTGTGGAAAAAGAAGCCCAAATAATATCAGTGACAGATGAACACAAAAAGAAAAAAGGCATGAAGAAAACAGTAGGTCAAGATAAGCTTAATAATAATTCTTCACTGCTTGATAACTCTCTTGAGGTTTATTTCACAAATTTAGAAAACACAGGTGTGTATGAGTACAGCAAGTCCTAGCTTGCCAGTAAATTCCCTCTAGATCAGATCAGTTGCTGTGTCATTTACTAGACTAATGACAAAACACTGAATGTTCCCTCTTCTTACTATGAACACATTATGCTGGAATTTATGACCAAGAATGTTAGCCCTGAGAATTACTTCTTGGTGGAGAAACCAAGTAGAAATTTGTTTGGACAAAGCTATTTATATCACACCAGTCTGTGGGCATCTGCCACAAGTATTACTCTATTTAACTAATATCTTTCTCACCTGTTCTACAGGAGCACATACAGTCATATATTGTGTTAGAGAATTACCATAAAACTACCATTAATTGTGTATTTGGAGCTAAGGCATTATATGACTGCCATAAACAGCCTTAATCCAACACCCAATCAGCAGAAAGTCTTCATTCACTTCCAGGTAACATTTCAATATGCCTATTGAACTTGCAATTTGCAAGTATCACTTTTATCTTTAAATAGTACCTGACAGGTTTTTTGTTTGGCTGCTTTTTTTAAGTTTTTTTTTTAATTTTTAAAGACATACAACATAAGATGGGATCTGTCCGCCTAAAATAAGTAACTCACAAAGCACTGACAAAAGACAGTCTCCATAGGGGTCTCCTTTCTGCCTAACTAAACAAACACATGGTTGCATTTGTATACTTGTAGCATATGCAGATGGTATCATCTACCACAAACACTTGCAGTCTGAATGGAAATTAAGTCAATCTTTGCCTTCCCACCTGCTATTAACTTATGCAGAATCACTTTTTTTTTTTTTAACTTACACAGTGTGACTGATATCATTCAGCTGATTATTCCCATCCTCAAGTGCAGGACTGAAGGGTTCACATCGTTTCCATCCATCTTCTGTTTTAACCCATCTCCATCCAGGCGATCTCCAGTCTTGGCCCAAAAATGGCATGGTTTCTCTATAAGCAGCAAGAAGATTGTTTGTGTATTATTTAATTATTAAGAAAAGTTGCAAAACTTCTTTTCAATATTTCACTTTTAACCTTAAAAAAATATAATTATTACCTTGAGGAAAGAAAGTTCTCCATAGAGCATCCTTTTAAGAAACAGATTAAGTGGTTTCTTAAGTACATTTTTGATACTGTAACCTCATTTTTCTTGTCTTTCAGCATTTATTAGATCAAGGTAAGCTTCCTAGTTCTTTAGAGAACAAGGAAAAGAATCACGGTAGTCCAGGAAAGGGATGATACCAAACTCAGCAAAATTGTATCCTGTGTAATCTGCGCTGCCATGATCAAACAGATTACTGATTTTGAGACCTGACTAATAAATGGTTGTTAAAGAGTTTGACAGGCCACAAAATCAATATTGCGCCTTTTATTTTTCTTAAGGCTTATAAATACTGAGTTTTTGCTACACTGTGTAGTGATGTTTCAGTAAAGGAATTTTCATTTTCCCAAATATTTTTTTAGTTGTTGTTGAGGGTCACCTCCCACGCTAGGCTATTAACTGGATACCAGGACAAATGGAGACTGCAACATAAAGCCAATTGTGAAATGTCTCCTGAAATTCCTACAAACAGATGCAAATCATCACAGGTATATCATTCAAACAGGGTTCTGCTACCCTTTTTCAAAAGGGAAATTCACTTCTGACACGTTAAGTAAGAATTTGAACAAAGCAGTTTTCTACACTTTGAAGACTCTAACCTTGCTAGCTTTTGCCCTCTTCCCATTCATCATGCATACATGTTGCTCCTTATTTTAACTAGAGATTTCGCATGCAAGCTATACAGGAAAATGGCATCATCATATTTGAAACATATGTTAATATATAACACCAACAGCTTTGTTCCTAACAAGTATGCATTTTCTCATATTTTTTTCAACTTGAAAAAAATTAGGCCACAGCAGTCAAACATCATTATGACTTTATTTATCCATTTGCACTCTTGACCAGCATCCTGCTTTAACAGGAATCTTTTCCAAAATTTACCACATCCAGCCACCACAAACTCTATTTATGCCTATCTGCTTTTCCAATCTTTTTACTGCTTCCTAGAAGCAATATGAACCGTAACATACTTTCTCCTCAAGTTGTTTAGAACTCCTCTCATTTTGACTGAAATTAAGGCCTCTTGTCTTTATCATACAATTGTTTAAATAATTGGTGTTCATGAGTGCATTTCACAATAACATAGGTTAAACTATTTTTACTCCTGCCAAGATAAGCGAATTTACCTGAAAATTTGTTAAATCAATGAAAGAGACTCAGAAAACAGCAGACAGCAAATCAAAAACATTATCTTAGACAAACATAAAACAAAAGTTTTTGAACCATATCTAGAGATACAGAGCTCACAGTCTATTCCTGGTCAGCAGCTCTGATATAAAAATAAAACACTATTGTAGGTGCATGTCATTACTCAAAAATTGACATGTAAAGAGAATTCAGAACCACAGAGATCATTACAGGCTGAATGGAATAACTTGAAAAAAAAGATTTAGAATATTTCAAGAATACTTACATTGGGAAAAGGAAATGAAAAAAAATGAGACCACATACTTGCAGCAAGGTGGGAATGTGTATTGTTAGAAGTTAACAGGATGAGTTACAAAAAAATAAAGAAAAAAAAAACCTTCCTGAAAACAATACAAGAAAACATGGAGTATTTTGTTCAAGTGGATGGAAGTAGCTGAAGTCCAAAGCTAATCATATTTTACAGAATAGGATGCTTAGTATGCTTTATAAATTCTTAAACTTTGGAAAAAAACCATGTGGTTTCAAGGTATCAGGCCACCAGTGTAAGTGCTGTGTGTAACTTCCTCCTAGGGAGCTGCACTGGCATTTAAAATGACATGCTTCAATAGTTACATGCTCTAAACCAGACTGCTTTCCAGATCTTTACAACCTGAAAAGTGATGGTCTTTCATTGCAAGGTTTCAACACAGAATTAATGTTCTGTCATCTCTCCTCAAAAAAGTTACATTAAGTGTTTTCAAAATAATAACAACGGTATCAGAAAGTGTGCACACACACACACATCGAAGACTACTGATGTGAACTCCAGAAATCCTGGAAAACCATACTTAAGACAAAAAGCTCATAAAGACATGAATGATTTCTGTATATGTATGATATATTCAGCACATTATCTTTCTAAGAGAAAAAAAATAAAAAGCTGTTAGAAAAAAATCACAGATTACTTTAACTTCTTTAAAATTACTTAAATATTTGTGGAAGATTACAAAAAGTCAGTAATTCTGTGAGGTTTGTACATGTTCACCTAATTTTTTTTCCAAAGAAACAGATATTCTTAATCCAAGACATAATTTCGCTATTGTGCCAGCTAAGAGTGCATCCATCAGTAGCAATTCCACAAGATGACCTGTACTCATGCTCAAAAGTTGTAGCTCATGGAGTCAGAAATGTAAAAGTATTCTTTTAGTAACAGCGCATATGCAACTAGAAAAGAAAAATTCCCATTGCTTCTCAATTCCTGTTGGACTGAAGTGTAGATTTGATTGTTGTTCAGAAGTAAGTGACCAAATTTTAAGAAGCTGCAGTGTATCATAAACATCTCTCCTATGCATCTCTTTCATATGAGAAGTGATCATAGAGTATGACTGCCTGGACAGGTAAGAAAATCCATGCTTTTGCTCTGCCTCACTCAGACTTTGCTTCCCAGTACAGCATTGCACTAAAGCATCCCTGTGGCTTCCAGACCAGAGCTTGCTTTCAAGAGTTCCAGCATACTTTATGTAGTATACCTTCAGTAATAGCAAGCAGCAGTTTACTTGTTAAAACTTTCACCACAACAAAAAGATAAGCTCCCTAGACTTGGATTTTGGGAAAATGCAGTGGGACAGGGCTCTTTAAAGCAAAAAAGGACTGGGAAAGGAACGTGGTCATTAGCTAACAACAAAGGTTTAAGACAAGATGTTTATCACATTTAACTTTTTCCTAAAAACAAATAAGAACAAGAGTTCTTCACTTTGTATCATACACCTTTTCCTCAGGAAGGGGGGAAAAAGGACTGAGGAAACAAGAACCACCAGAAAGAAGCACAGAATAGGAGGGCTGTGTATGCCAGCTTAGTACAGCTTGAGATTGCAGTAACTGCTCCAGCCATCCTTGCACTTGTAAGGGAGTTCTGCTTTCCATGAGGTAGCTAACTCACCACATGAGCAAAATCACTGCAAAGCCATTCAGAATTGCAGCAAGTCATCCTATTACTCTGCCATTGTACTAGAGATCTCTTCTGTCTATACATTCCTATACTTAAGAACATGTCATTATGACCCAAACCATTCTTGTTATTCAGTAGCAAGACTGTTGCCAACATGATGGGAACAGGCAAGGTTCTCCTGTTTCCTAACAACCCAACAGCACACCCATCTCTTCCTTTAGCATGCTAACAAAATCTCTTCAGCAGCTCAACTTTCAATAGAAACTGCTCCTTTACACTCTTACTACAGGCAGATGGCTTCTAGGCTACCTTCTTCTAGGAGCTAGCCCAGTCAACCTCTGTGCCTCAGAGGTCTGAGTCTGCTTACAGACTTCATCCCACCCCATGTTTTTTCGTATCAAATGACTGTCTCAAACCAAGTCTCAAGCTTCTGCAAGACCATGATTCATCAACTCCTCAGCTTTTCTCTTGCCCACTCCTATTCTGATTGTTATTTCCCCATACAACAATTTTAGTGCATCCAGGTCACACAGTTCTCAGTTCCCAACAGGCACAAATGCTCCTCCTCTCCAACTGAACTGCCTACCCTAGGCTTCTTCCCTCCAGCCTCCTGCTCTCCCAGCCCTTGCTTCTCCCAATTCTCCCATACTCATGCAGCCTATTGATGTCCCAACACCCCGCTCCTCCAGGCAGGCCCCAGACACCTCCCCCCAGCCCCCTCCCTGCTGCCCCTCACTCCTAGCCCCAGACTCTCCCCATCTGCCCACCCTGACCTTAACACCTTATCCCAAACTACTCCAGCTCCACACGCCCCTAAGACCCAGTCCCAAACCCCCCAAGCCATGCCTGCCCATTCTGTCCACACTCAGCCCCAAACGCCCGGGCCCGTGGGCCTCACATACACAGTCCCAACACCCCTCCCCGCCTCGTTTGCACACCCGGCCCCTCATCGCCCCGGCCCCTCATCGCCCCGGCCCCTCCGCCACCCTCACAGCCGAGCCCCCAGCTCCCCCCCTCACCTCACGGCAGCACCGCTCCCCACAGCGCGCGACCGCCCCGACACCCCCTCGCGCGCTCGGCCCGGGCCGCGGGGCTATTGACGGAAGTAACATGAGGCTGCGCTGCCCACGCCCCCCGCCCCGCTGATTGGCCGCCGGCCGCGGCGCTTGTTGCTACCCGGCAGCGCGCTTCTCCATTGGCGGAAGGGGGCGGTGGCGTCACTGGCAGGCGCGGGCCAAGCGCGTCACGTGAGGGGGGGGAGGGAGCGAGGCGCACGTGTCAATGTTTTGGTCGGCTGGGGGCGGGGCGTGTGGCGCGAGCGGGGCTGAGCTGAGCAACGGCCGCCCGCGCGGCAGTGGGGCGGTGTGCGGGCTGCGCTGCCGCGGGACTRGTGCTGACTGGCTTTTCTTAACGTAAGCGCAGAAATGGGTGCGCAGCCTGCCAGTGTCGTCGTGTGGCCGGCCAGGGAGTGCTTCAGCCTCGGTAGGGCCCTCGGGGAAGAGCAGATTGTGCTGCCTGCCCGTCCGTCGCTTCAGTTTTTAAACCCGTTGGCTGGTTCCAGCTGGATTCGAAGCAGAAGTGGTTGTCTCGGAGATACTCGAGTTCCCATAGGTTGTATGAAAATAGGCAGCTGGAGGAATACACCCACTCAGGGCTGCCTTGGGGAGAGCGGGAGGAATTCAGGTGCCGGAGCAGCTGATGAGTGTGGGTCAGTCAATACCTTGGCCAGCTGCAGTCCTTGTGTCCATCCTCCCCAGGCAGGGCACATTTTCTTTTGGTGGCTTAGAGGTGTTGTATGAGGGTTGGAGCTACACTAGGCTTATTTTTGTAAAAGAAGAATTTGGGGGAAATGGGAAACAAGTCTGTAGGAAACCAAGCTTATGGAGCTCCTTGCTTCTTAAAGCTTTAAGTCATGAATATATGATTGTATGAACATTTCAGCTTTCACTTAAAAATCAGTAGTTTTCCCTTGTATGAATGTGGAGACAGATATAAAAAGAGAAAGTCAAGGAGGGAAAAATAAAATTGAAATTGTGTTTTAAAACATTTAAATCRGTCTTAAATATTTTGTGCTGTGGAACAAGGGTTGACCTGTAATTATTTGAATGCTTGGGATTGACAATACTGCAATTGCTGCAACTTGTCCCTACCTGGAAGCATTCCCTAATCCTTTTGCAGCTCTTTCCCATATGAAACTGGAGATTATGATCTTATAAAATAACCTCAGTGCTAGAGGAGCACAGGACTCAGCATAGGCTCAGATGTCTTCGAATGGCTTCTTTTCTGTCTTTGGGCTTGAAAAAGTTGCATGAGTAGTTCTTTTTGACCTGGGATTGATTGAATATGTTCTCAGTATGTCACTTTTAGTAATTAAACTACTGTCTTAGAGGTAGGATTAATCTCTTTTCATGAAGAGAGAAAAAAAGACTATACCCTAGCCTTTTGCAAGACCCTGCAGTCCTGACACAAATACAGCCATGGCAAAGGTGCTGCCTTTGCATGGTAAAAGGCTGTGGGCCACCGTGTCTGCCAGCCTGATTGTCACATTGGAGAATACGGTGATTGAAAAGAGTTTCCCAGCCTCACATTGGAAAAGGATGTGTGTCAATATTGATTGTTTATGCTGGTCTGGAACTTTTTGTGGGGCAGCACGCTCTGTCGTACTGGTTTTAGCCTTGCTCATTTCTCATTGCCTTAACTCGTCTAGATTCTTGCTGACATCACTGGCTGCAGTGGGCAGCCTTCAACCAAACACAGCTAGCAAGACAGTTGAGTCTACCTGCAGTTATTCTCACATTCACTGGCCTGAATGATTCTGTCATAAATGTATGTCTCAACCACACTACTCTGCCAGAAACTTGTAATGTTCCTTGCCCAGCCCATGAAAGGGTCTTTTTTTCTGTTTTGGATCTAGATCTAGAAAATTGCTTCTTAACGTGGCAAAAATTCTTTTGTCTCTAGGTTCCTTCTATATTTTCTCTCTGCCTCTTGAGGTATCCTATGGCGTGTGGACATACAACGAGTACACAGTTACGTCACTGCTCAGGTGGGGCTGATCTTTTAGGGCAGGCGGGATTTGACTAGTAGAGCATCATGAGCTAAACATCTAATCCAAAAGTGATGCAGTTCAGAAAATGTGATGTAGTACTCTTGTGTTTCCGTGAGGACTAGGCAGCATTAAAACACTGAAAGCTAGTGAGCTGGAGCTTACCTCTTGAAGAAGTGCAGCGTTGTGGGAAGGACCAACATTGGAGCAGTTTGTGAAGGACTGTATCCTGTGAGAGGGACTCCACGCTGGAGCAGGGGAACAGCGTGAGGAGGAAGGAGTGGCAGAGACAAAGTGTTATGAACCGACCCCAACCCCTGTTCCCCATCCCCCTGTGGCACTCGTGGAGGGGAGGAGGCAGCAGAAGAGTCAGGAACGAAAGAGTGGAGTTGAGTCTGGAAAGAAGAGGGGGTTGGGGAGAAGGTGTTTTTATTTTTGTTTTTGTTTCTCACTATCTTATTTTAATAATCCACTATTTTTAATTCACAATGAATTAAATTAATCTTCCCCAGGTTGAGTCTGTTTTACCTGTGATGGTGATTGGTGAGTGATCTCCCTGTCCTTATCTGGACCCATGAGCTTTTTCATCTTACTTTCTCCCCCTATCCTGCTGAGGAGGGGGAGTGAGAGAGCGGCTGAGTGGGCACCTGGCAGCCAGCCAAGGTCAACCCACCACCCTCCCTTAATTATGAAGCCCATCTGGTGGATGGTACCCTGAGTGGATACCTCACACCTTAGGAAGGATGCAATATGGAAGGAGGAAGCAGAGGAAGTGATATGTTTCTTGTACCTTTTTTCTCTTTTATGGTATAGGTTCTAGAAGGGCAAGGACAAGTGTGCCTTCCCAGCTTGGGCAGTCACATTTTTTGACTTATGTTGCAAATTTAATAAAGTCATTAATAGCTGAGGTATGTAAGTAATTGGRTTTTCCATGATAACTCTCTTTCCTGAATATTCACTGCTACTCTTATCCAGCTATTTTAGTATTTTACCTGCTGACTTCAGTGTATTTATATTAGTTATACTGCAACAATGTGATTTTTTTTTTTTTTTTTTAGTACAGAACCACTTGGTGTAAGACTTTGTGTATATGTGGTTTCATTCCAAATGTATAAAAATCTTGTGCTAATTCAACAAGCAGATGTAAAGTGATTATTGCCCATAGTTAGTGTTGAGCCATCCTCTCTATTTGCAAGTGTAATTTTAGCTCTCTGTACTCTCTAAGAGAAGTCTTTTTACTATTTAGTATTCATGATTTCTGTCCATCTGCCCTTTTTTTTTTTTTTTTNTTTAACTAAAGCTAATAAATTTTCAAACAAGAAAATTTAGAGATATTTCCCATGGAAAGAATAGTTGTTAATCTTGAGAGCCCAAGTTCCTACCTATAAAAAATTCATCTGGGGGGATTCAGGTTCTAAGACTGAGAAATTTATTTAAAAATATTTTTTATGTGTAGTGCATGTTTTCTTTTGTACATTTTTAACATAAACATGTTGTTCATTTTTGGGGGATTTGAAACATAAAAATAGCATAATGGAATGTGTAAACTTTTAAGGCAATTCTAATCAACATTGAGCGACTCACACAATTATTGAGAATTTTAATAATGTTTGACACTATTCTGCTTCAGACATTCTTCATAAAGTTCTATGTGAATTTTTCTATTCTGGTGTCACAGTCCTCATCTGGACCTTCTCTATTATGTTTTATTTAATACTGAAACAGTTTAAACCTTCGCAGTGAAAATTGAACAAACTGGTCTGCAGTGTGACTGTTACTGGTTTTGATTATTTCAGAGGGATGTAAAATGAAGATTGCATTAAACCCAGATCGTCTCCTGTTTGCAGTTGGGATGGTTACCCTTGTTACTGATAGTAGGCCCGTGTGAGTAGTACAGATGAGACACTCTAGGTCATTGCCATGTTAACATGAAATTAGGAGAGCTAAATAAAATGGCAAATTTGATCTTTCCCATTTCTTTTCTATAAAATTACTTAAATTATGATTTCTATTTAATAAGCCACAGCAAAGGTGAATTCTCTAAGTGAGCTTGCACTGATGGAAAGCCAAGCTATTTTGCTTTTAAGTTATTTTGCTTGTAAGAGCTGAGACACATGATTAAGAGCAAAATAAATGCTGTTATTTAGGGTGGCTTAGGATAACCTCATGGAGAAGGCGAAGCAATTTTTAAGCAATATTTGTATTTCCTGAACTACCTGGTTTGGAAATACACATCACTTTTTAGGCTTCCCTTTCAATTTTCTTAGAAATCGTCTGAAAATGAGGGTTGTGGTAGATGCAAATGGCCTTCTTTCCCTTGGGAGAGTAATTTTCATTTTGCTGAGTAATCTCTAGACATATTTTAAAGAATAGAATAGTCATGCCAAATAATACCACAGCCTGATTTAGTTACTTAGCAACATTTAATGCTAACAAAAAGAAACAGGAAAGTGATGCAGCGGCAATAAAAACATTAGACAGCAGAAGGGAGCTCATGACAATAATGAAAACAGAAGTCATAGTATTTTATAGATAAAACAAAACTGGAAAAGAGCACAAAATCCAAGCAGTTGTCATTTTTCCAAGGAGTCAGTTGCTTATAGTTTCATTTTTCAGGAAAGCTTCCAACCTGTAAAAAAAACCAAAGCTTGGACAAAAGTCTCATTGTCCTAAATATTACTTAATGTGTGATTTCCAGTGCATTACACCATTCTTCAGGAGTTTCTTTTGTGGTTGGCATCATTTTTTTCTAAATCTTTATCATCAGTACTGCCAAAACAAGAGGTAATGCGGCTGGTCTTCCTTCATTACATTTATTATTCTCCCCAAATTATGAGAAGGTAATATTTAAGTGTGTTAGGATAACTATAGGTGCATCAGAGAGCATCCCCCTTCCTGGAGACTTGGCTGCTGGGGCTCAGGGACAGCTCAGAGGTGGTACAGCCCAGGGCAGCCCCCTTCCCTCCGGGGACAGTGGAGAGAGGCTCCCCACAGCACTGTGGGGAACCAGCCTGGCCTGGCCGTGTAACCTGCTGAGCTGGGCCCCGACCTAGACCTGCAGACTAACTTCCCAGCTTGACCTTGGACCTGCCTCGCCACTTGCCTGATGATCTGGACTCTTGGTTGAACCTGGCCACCATGTGTGAGCCTGCCCTCATCTCCTGGCCTCATCCAGACAGGCCCTGGCTGGCGAGGCCCCTGCCTTGCCAGCCCTGGGATCCCTCTCGGCTCCCCAGTCCACAGGGATGTAATGTAATCAGACACATTGCTCTCCGAAGACCGTGGGGAATGGAAAGCCTTTATGAAAAGAAACATCTTATATGATCTTTGTGAAAAAATGAATTCACGGATATACAGTAGGTTATTAACAATTACATTCAAAGATGTAATTATTTTCAGCAAAGATTCACAAATCAATGTTGGATGTAGAATTTTACTATGAAAGATGTTTTATATCATAATTCACTGTTGAATGTAAAAACATTTATTTTGGTTGAAAGAAACACTATATAGTGTAGGGCAAAGAATTTTGAAAACTAGTAATTATTCTAGGGAAAAAATGGTTAACATTTTGCTGGGAAATAACATTAAGGGAGAAATAAAAGAAGTTTCAGTGTTGCAGTAAAAAACATGATTTTAGTTAAACTCCAGAGAAACAATCTGAAAAACAGCATGTACCATATCTTGAGACAAATCTTTAATTGAAAGCACTGGGACACCAACAGAAATTACACTGTTTGATCAATGACAGGTTGGATACTGCAACTAACTCATTCACAGTGGGGGAAATGTGAGGCCAAAACTAAGTTTTGGAAAAGGAATTTTCATTTTTCAATAAATACGAGCTTTGCCTATATAAGAGAGAGATAACTAAGAAACGAAATTAACTAGTATAGGAGTTTGCTGTATGGGGTGGAATTTCATGGCAGTTCAAGCCATAGAAATTGGTCAGAAATTATTTATAAAAGTGAGGTTCATTGCTTTTAAGCTAATGAAGGATGGTGAGAGATTTTCTAACTTTCTACTTGAAACCTTTAATCAGAAAAAAACAATTTTTAGAAGCAGATTTCCCTTATTCGTAAGTTACCAGCTGTTTTCACCATATGTGTATGCATCCATACAATCAATAAATTGTTTTAGATCAGTGGTTTCAAATATGTTCATAAGAGAAAGTGATTGCTGCAGCAAAAGCTAGGGACATACGGCTTGAGGAGAAAATGGATTGAAACTGAAGACAATGTTGAAATAATTAAAATAAATATAAAATTAATCTATGAATGAGGAGATATCTAACTGTTACAGGAGAGAGATTCTTTCCCCATAGGAAGAATTGGAACAAAGAAATCTAATTAATCTTAAAGAGAAGCTTAATCAGTATATGAAGGGGGCTATATGAACAGCAGTTGAATCTGACTGCAGGGAACTGAATGAAAACTACAAGAGGTACTGGGAAGGCTAAGAAAAGTATTAAACTATTAGTCTACTGTTCTACAAAGTGATATGCATTGGTGTTTACTAAAATGCTCAACTGAAGGAGATGGCTAACAGAACTGCTAGCTGCAAAGTGTAGGTTTCCAGAGGAAGACAGAGATAGAGAAAAATGGGGGTTTCCAGAGAAAGAGAAAGATAGCTACAGAATATTCAGAGAAATTAGATGTTCATCAGTTTGGCTGGACCTGATAAATTGGGTTACTTAGACAGTAAGCAATCTTAAAAATACTAGCAGTTATGTAGAAAACATATGGAAGATTGAAGAATTATGGTGGAACTGCAAAAGGGCAAATACAGTGTCTATTTAAAAAAAAAGAAAAAAATAGAAACAAATTATAATTTGTAAATTTAACTTCTGGTGGAAAAATCTGGAACTAACATGAYGGCTTTAGTGAGCTGGAATACAGAATAGAGTGTATGCATGGTAAATTGGTAGATGGTAGGAGACTGGGAGGATCTGTGAGAATGCGGAAAGGTATGCTAAGAATTAAAAATTATGTTGGAGAAGTGGTCTGAAAAACAGAATAAAATTCCCTACAGACCTTCTTTTATATATCTACTCATAATTAAAACGTCTGTCCATAGTATGCTTCTATCCCATCTAGCTATGCCTGTGATATAACCACTGTTTAATGGAATTGCATAAAACCAAACTAAATTACTAGTGCTATCAGTAACTGTCTTTATCTCAACAGAAGAAGCTGTATCTGATATAACAGTAACATTATTTGGATAAACCTGAGCATTCAGGAAATAAAAAAGAAAGCATTTTCAAGAAAAAAGAATACTGAACTTTACTTAGCTTTTGCTTATACAGGTGAAGCACCCTTAAATAATAGTTGTGTTAGTCAACTTACGTTGTCTTGCTTATGGTAGTGTGAGAACAGAATCAGGCTCTCTGATTTATCAAAAATTTTAATGGAAGCCAACAAACACATTTTAATCTAAGTGTTTCATCTACATGAGATGCAGAATTCTAACTTACAGTAATTTAAGGTAAAAATAAGTGTGTTCTTGGATTACACATACACTCAGTTATTGCACTTTGGCTCACTGCTGTCAAAAAAAAAGTGGTTCTGGCTTCCTAAATGTCCTGTTTCAGGTTTGCTTTCTGAAGTGAACTGCAGATGCATAGTAAGGAAAGAGAAAAGGTCTTGTACAATAAAAAATCTGATTGAAGACCCTTAAAGTCAGTGTGTCTTTCCTCTGACATAGCAGACTCCAGAGTAATTTCTAAAACAAGCTAACCAATTTCTTACTTCAACTACTTTGATACTATACCTATGTTATTTTTCAGAACTGGAAAATCTTCCACTCTTACTGGAAATTTTTCTCTGGTAAATTTTTGCATGTTGAACTGAATGGCTTAATTTCTTGAGGTTTTGGTGGCTTTCAGTTTCCATGTCTTATGTTCTTGAAATTTTGACAATGTAAAGGAGCGGTGGAGTCTAGAATGAGGTAGGGGCACAAGGAAGAAGGGGAGATACTGAAGTAAAAACAATTATTTCCATAGAGGTAGGTAGCTGAATTGGGGTTTTGGGAAAATCACAATGAACACTGGAGCATTGTAAATTCTGCTGGCATGCATGTCTGCTTCTGTGGGATGCAGGCTTTGCCCTGATGCTCATTTTTTATTACAAACGTAGTTAGTACCTTGTGTTATGTTTATTACTTCATTCTAGGATTTAAAACAAGAACAAAATTGTGTGACTTTTTGACAAGAAGTGATGTTTTAGCCGCTTTGGGGCATTGAGTCATCATAGACATTTGTGTATCAGATTGTTTTTTAATGGCTACTTTCTTTGAGATGTGTTATGGCTGCCATTAATAGTGACAGATAGATGGATAGATACACTTTATGCTTTCATCCCTTTCAGGTGTCCTGTAACGACTTTGAAACCTCGCATTTTCACTCTCTTCTTTTTGAGGAGGTTCTGAGTTATGGTGGCTTTCTCTTCAAAGCCATTGTTCATTCTTGAGCTCAGGCTGTTCATGGCTTTGGCCAGAGGGAGGCACTGTCATATTCAAAATACACCACCTCCTCACAGCAGCTGGAAATAAGTGTTTTTATCTAGTCTTTGTGCACATGTAAGCCTGTCTATTAGACTTTTTTTGAGAAATAAATTGTGGTTATAAATAACATAATGTTGTTCATTTTTAAGAGAGTAATTTGCAGTGCTGCTGAAGGAGAGTGGCACCAATGGATTATCAATCTGACCCAGAGATGAAACAGCAAGCAAGCTGACAAAGCCTTTAGTTTTTAAGGTATTAGAGCGATGGGGTTCAGAATAATTTTATCCTTCCTTGGAAAGATGCGAAGATAAGTGATTCTAATGAGTGAAACCAAAACCTGAAGGTTGTCTAATATAGAGGTTGCTCTATAATATATGCTCTATATATTGTATATTTACAGCTAATTTAACTACTCAAAAGTCTACCAGAGGTTAGTACATGATCAGTAATTCTATACCTCATCATCAGTAGTCCTCATGATTAGTAATCCTACGCGATCTGTGGTTGTAGAGAGTTCCCTTTGGAAGCACTAAACAGAGGAAGTCTTAAAAAGTAATATATTTTGTGAAATAGGAGCACAATATACTTTTATGATCCTTATTCATAGTCTTGCTCACCATGTAATTACAATCCCTAAATTCACATTTCCTACTGAAGAATCTGAAATGCTAGCTTTTTATTRTTATTGTGAGTTTGTCCAGTAAAGCTTTATGGGTTGAACTTCCTGCATTTGGTTATTTGTTCTTTGCTTACTGTATTAATATGAACACCACTTTATATGACAGCCTTCCTTAAGTGCCATCCAAGCCCCAAGGGAGTCAAGGAGGATTTTGACCTTTATTTCACAGGAAATGAATCAGGCTTGTTTATACAGAAGAAAAGCAACTGCATATATGCAACTACAGTTCTAAACTTTATAGTTAAATTCAGTGCCAGTCTAGTACTAAAAACAGTCATGAAAGATCTGGGCAAATTTCAAGTTTGTTTTCTTGGTGGTTTTATTTTTTTTCTTTTTTTGCCTTGTAAGAAGGAAGAAACAAAAGCAGCATTTTATTCAGAGTCACAAATAGATTTCTGCATAGCTCTTGGGACTATTCTACTACACAGAGCAGGACTCCTTGGCGGTCCTTTTATCCAGTTCTCAGCAAGGTTTAGAACTATTAATTCTGAGCGTACATTTCTTCACATGTTTATTGGAAACTTTGATTATGATTTTATAGATATCTTAAATATAAAAGCTATGGAAATGGATAGGAATTTTTAGGAAACGGTTAAAGGCCTTGTGCATAGCAAAATTCTTTTTCCTGGCTCATTTTGATAGAAAAAGGAGGATTATAATTAAACTAAGCATAGTCATTTTCAGAAGCACATAGGGCTGGAAGACATGTAGATTTCATTCATTCATTATGTGAACACAAGCAATATGCAAAGAATTAAATTATTTTTAAAACCTATTAAGATAAAACTGACTCATTAACACCCATATTAGACTAGAGAAACAGCAGGAAGTGAGCAATGTGCCTTTCAAGTTGGAAATCTATGCTAGCAAATATCAATAAACAATGTGAATAGTCTTGCTGATAGCATTGGGAATGCTATTTAGACTGACATTGCATAGCTAGGTGTACGGTTATCCCACCATCTAGAGGCAAGAATCACTTACATAATTTTCTCCTGCAAGCACCCTAGTTAAATGAACATAACATTTACTGCAGCAATGATCGCCTATCTGTACCCAAAGGATAAATAAATGTCTTTAAAGCTCTGAGAATGGAACAGGAAGCACATTCCTTTGATTCTCATTTTTTTCTTCCCTTTCTTCTGCTTCTTTCTTCCTACCTTGACTTTCTAGGTTTCAGACAGTGTATGTCCCACACTGCTCCTCAGTAAAAAACAAAGGACTTCCACACACACAGCAGACAGCTGTGGGCTGGTGGCCTATCTCCTTTCAGTTGGTTTCTGGGTTCTGTGGAGGTTTTTGTTCTTCCCAGTTCTGACCTGAGAAAAAGGCTGCCCTGGATCAGTATTGTCTCTCCAGACTGTGGTCATTCTCTGCTCTTTTGAAGATACAGTGTTTAGCATCTAGATCATCCTGTGGGCCCTTCGAGAAAACAAAATGGTACCCTATGACTGCATCCACACTGTCATACTAAACATCTGGAAAATGAATTTTAGGGCAAAATGGCATTCTTTTACATCTGACGTAACGTAACAGGCATCTCAGATCTCTCTGATGTATGCCACTAGTATCCCCCAAAGGAAACTTTGGGTGTGTACAGTGCTTAAAACATCCCACAGAGCGCATCACCTGCTGTGTGGATCTGGCACTCTGCAGGCTCTGGATGTTCCAGCTGCTCTTGCAAAAAGACAACCTGAAGGAGAACTTCTAAGGATCCTTCATAGAAAACAACCAGAATGCAGGCTGCCTGTGAGGGCAGTATGTAAAATAAAGTATGTAAATCAGAAAGATGTGCTGCCTCTAATGGTCTATATGTAATTGTTTCACCTTCCCAAAGCTGAAGAATTCATATAATGGGGGAGGTTAGCAGTCACTCCTAATCACTAGCAGTAGGTCTTTGGGATGAACTGGAATTTGGAGCATTCTATAAAGTGCAGTAAGATGTAGCCAATTTGTTTAAAGATATAACTGACTTGGTTAAAGGTGGCCCAGTCAGATCCTTTATATTCTATGATTGTTATAAAGGTCCAGTTCTGTGATGCCACCAGTTGTGAAAACTACTGAAACTGAAAGGAATTTTGCCTAGGTAATGGCAGCAGGATTGCACCCCGTAGAATTCTGTTCTATGGGATCTTCATCACATTTAAATCTATATGCTTAAAAGAACGTATTTATGATTGTACTAATAATTAATTGTTGCTGTTAACCTCTACCCTTATATTAATTCTTCAACTTTGGGAGGATGCAGCAGTTACCTATTGATCATTAGAGTTAGCACATCATTCTGATTTACCTGTCTGAAAGATATTACAATTTGTTGTTGCTAAATTAAAAACAGTTAATTGCTTTCCTGTATTCATTTATATTAAGGAGATAATTTCCTGATTAAATTTGCTGACAGTTCTAAAACATAAATGCATGCCATGTACTATTTTTGTGTCTCTATTTTATAGCACGGTTATATTTTATTCATTTAATTAAATAAAAAATATGAACGAAGAAGTCATTTATAACTTAGATACTTGATCTTTCAGCTCCAGAGCTGGGATCTGTACAAACTGTATTTGGCGTAGTAGAGGTAAGAGTGTCAGGGGAAAAGTGTTTTTTCAACACTTAAAGCTGTACTAGGTTGAGTTTCTGTAGTGACAGATGAAGTTTCATCTGGATAGAACTACCATTTTGGATGCTTATTCCTTTGGTAGTCACTTGCATGCTTGTTATATGATACTACCTGTGTTGGGGAGTGTTAAATCCATCACAGTAACTGGAATAAAGTGGTGCTGCAGAGATTACATCTGTGAGATGAACTGGGCTCAGTAACTTCAGTCAGAATTTGGCAGGGTGAAGACTGGCCCCAAGATGTTGTTGTTGTGTAAGAAGTTAAGTAGGAGCTGCATCATCTCTTGAATGCAGGCTGTGTTATTCCATAACGTTATGGTTCTGTCACACTGGAAAAGCTATTTGCCAAAATATCTGCACCCAGAATCAGCGCAACCCCCAGGCTATGGAGCCCAATGCTTGTGGATGTGGATACAAGATTTAGGCTATATACTTTTAAAAAAAGCTCCCATCTATTTCTCAGTGCAGCCTCAATCACACCCCATGGCTCTTGCAGCAGCTGCACTTCTAGAACATCCAGCTCTTAGTACTTTTTGTGTGATCACAGAAAGTAAATTAGCACTGACAATGCCGTCTTAAGTCCAGTGCCTTTCTCATGAGGATGCTGAAGGCAGTTTCCACCCATAATTTTGCCCTAACTGATTAGTCAACATGGCTAGCAATGCGGCATGAATTTCATGGGACCTGGTTCAAAGCCTTGTACTTGGCATGTTCTGGTCTTGCAGCCTTCTTCAGTGCTAAGGGAGTTGAACTGGCTGCACATTTGCTCGTAACATGAATCCAGAAGTTGGCAGAATCTTCCTGTGGGTGAAGAAGGAGGAATGAGACAGGTGATAGAGCGCTCTGTATGGTTTTTATCCTCCTTACCTAAGACCAGTGCATCCTTATCCTCACCTTTTATTGTATCCTTAGCTGATATAAATGTGGTAGAAAGAGAGGCAGCAGGTTAATTGTGGACATACAGAGATAAAGACAGGATTTTTCAAATAAGTCTGTGCCAGTCTGGAGAATTTATTTTATTTTCATGTCAGAAAAGTTACTGAATTAAAACCAATCTGAAATTATTTACCCTTACTTGAGGCCATCCATTTAATTTAATGCAGTACCAGCCACTGATCTGATTTTTTTTTTAACAATTTTATGTAGTATGTACATGCTTTGAGCATAAAGTCCGTCAAGAGATAGATGTTAGCACAAGCTTCACAGCTTCCAACACTGTAAGAATGTAATGGGCCCCACAAACTGGCGGTCCAGGTGGTGGGAGGAATAGCCTGATGAATTCTAGTGGCAGCAGCAGCTCAGTGGCTGTAAAGCACTGAGTTCACAGGATGAAAATACATTAGACAAGTGCTATATACTTTCGCTAATCTATCACAGAACAATCTATCAGGCATCTCCTTTTCCTTGGATGAAATCGCCTTCTAGCAACATCAGCACAAATATTTGGAAGAAGATAGAGAAACATATGGCTTGCAGTACTTCACTGACAAATTGCTTCAGCAGAAAGCATGCCTTTTCATTTACCTTCTCTGCCAATGCTTAGAGTTAATCACAGCAACTAAGTGCCACTGCTGTGCCATATGGAAGCAGAGCTAACTGTGTTAACAGAAATTTAAACACATGTGGRGAGAGTCACAGGAATTATGAGACCTGGGAGTGTACATTTAATAGTCAGACAGGAACACTTGACAGAAAAGAGAGGAAAAAGTTGCACGTTTCTTGAATCTTACTCTTTCCAAGACACTCTCTCTTTTGGCTTAAGCTTTCACCTCATATGCTCCTTCATGTATCACCGTGCTCCATAAGTTTTAGCTACTTGATAGAGTAGGCAGCAGTAACACTGAGAATGCAGTCCTGATCTCACTGAAATCAGTGGCAAGACTAGGGTGAGCCAAAATTTCTCTTTTAATGTAGATTCAATTCTATGACAAATGTTGGCTTAAAAAAAAMCAAACCCAAACCCCTTTCTGCTGTCTTTCTAAATATTACAGGAAAACTGTCACACCTGGATCCCTCTTCTCCAGTTACTTACCATTATGATGAATTATTGGGTTGTATTGTGCTTTGGGGTTCCAGGTCTAAAGGGATTGTCTTGGCAGCTTTGCTGTATCTTCACTTTAATCAATTATGTAATCAAATTGTCCTTCCTCCTCCAGTGTTCTGTAGACCTCTCTTGAAATTATTAGAAAAGATTTAGAGGATACTAGATGCCTTCAGTGAGCACATAACTCAAAAATCTCATTACCACTCAGAGGAATATTCAGAACAGGCCTATTTCAATGACAGGCTCAAGTCCAAATTTGGACAGTTAGTAAATTCTTTCCAGACCTCATGAGAATGAGTTAAGGTAGGATTCTTCTCAGCTGACTTTAGCCATCTCTAGTTTAGATATCTCCACCTAAGCTTGCAACCTGATGCTGTCTATATACTTGGGGTGGGGGGAGGGCAAATAGGCAATTTTAAGGCACATCAGTAATTTGACCTGTTTTACACTTCTACTTTAGGATGAGATGAATTGTTCCCCAAGAGTGCCCGTGTCTTTCCAATGACTGGAGATGGAGCCTAAAAGGTAAATGTCTACATTGTAAATATGTCTAGTTAGGTGAGATTCACTCCTTCTGTGATCAGCCTTCATTTTCCTGCAGGACATGCCATATTCCTCCCAGCTCCTGGGGGACAATTTCAGTTTCCACCATAGTTCCCAACTGCTGTGCCATGACTAGGTGGCCCAACAGAATTGAAACCAAAGCGCTGATTCCTACTAGCTGGCCTTGGAGAAGTTATGCAGTGGACATGGTAGAAGCTGGGTGGCCTTTACCACAAATGGTCGATAAGGTGAAAAGAATGAATACAGAAGAGAATCAAACTAATTTAAAGATTAGTGGAGACATACAAATATGTGCTTAACCTCATAAAAATGGAAAATAGAACTTTAAATACACTGCTGTTTTTTTGACACTAGATGGCAACAGTATACATTAGAAATAGTGGATTCTCAACCAGTAAAAACAAACATTACTCAGGGAATTGAATGAAGGAGAATCACAGAGATTATTTGTTAGAATAGATTTTGCATGTAATTAGAAAAAAATAAAGCATGTTTAGAGTACCATATGTTTCTGCTATCAAGATACAGAACCTAGAGAATCTGATCTAAATCTAATAGAAAAGCTTATAACTACTCTGAGTTAGAATCTGCCCTCCCATGAAAGAATATTTATTAGAGGTTCATCAATCTAAACAAATGTAGCTTTTACTGACTGGATGGTTACAGAGGGTCTGAAGGTCAAAGGCTCCACTCCTTTGCTCCTCAACTTCCTAAACAAATCGGTGTATGCATAGAGATTGAGAGCAGTTTTGTTTTATGATCAAATACATTTGTGGAATTTACGAACCAAATTTTCATTTCCATCTCTGCAACAGAGAGTAGTAGACACTGTGCTGTATGACTCATTTAATTAAAAAAAAAAAAAAAGACTGAAAGACTGCAGAGAGATGAAATTGTGGCATTAGTTCAGGAGGAGAGATTGCACCTGCACTTCTCCTTTCACAATGATCTAAACCTTTTGGTTTGGTTGGTGTCATTAGCCAGTGCAGAGGAGCAGAAGGATGTGAATTTTTGATGCTGGCAATTCCTTTTTCTTTCCTGATGCACTTGAGATACCATGTTGGGGCGATAGCATGGATATATTTGGATGGGACTTCCCCTCTGCTCAGGCAAACTTCCTTAATCCTCACTGCTCATTGGTTTAGGATAATTTTTCTGAATATATCTTTCTCACTGTGGTGATTTTTAGGATAAATATCTCCATCCCAGCCAGACCCAGTACACTCTCATTTGAACTTGCCAGGTTCCCAATGGTGTCATTTATGGAACATCTCATAACTGTCGACACCCCATGAGTGCTGGTGAATCATTAGTTCTGTGATACTGTAATACAATTTCTACAGTAAATGGGAACATTGGACCTTTAAAGAATAGAAGAATGGACTATTTAAGGATTAACAAAATGTGGAGTAAAATTCCTAGACTATTTACAAATATATCCTTTTAATATTGCTACCATTTTGAAAGAAAAAAATCTGATTTCTTTTGTAGAATATTCTTCTGGGCTATGGAGCTATCCTTTTAATATTGCTACTATTTTGAAAGAAAAAAAAATCCTATTTCATTTGTAGAATATTATTCTGGGCTATGGATGAGTTTCCTGTAAAACAAAGTGGGAATTGACTGAATTAGCATGCTGCAGAGATTTCTGCAGGACTAAAACCACAGCAGTGCTCATGGCTTCACAATAAAAGAATATGAAGAGATCTTTTGTGGGGGGCAGGGTGAGAATTACCTGCTTTTTTGGTATAAAATCATACAGTAGAGTAGAGATTTGGAACATAGGCACTGAGGCCGTCTTCCCAACTGCAAAAGCTGCATCTATATTGTCTTTTAAGTGGACTCTTCCTTCCACCTTCAAGCAGAAGCTCACTAAGCATCCACATTATCTATATTCAGGTCTGTGCTATGGTCAGATAGTGTGTGTATCCAGGATTCAGGTTCTGAGCTTGCCAGTACTTATTTCTGTGGAGAGAAATTCTGTAGCATCAAGCACAGGCAAACTTCTAACCCAGTCTCAAAGGTTCACAATCCACAGGATAACTTTCGGTTCTCATGTGACTTTGAGGTGAGGTATGTCCTAAGGGAAATATTTTTGGAAGAGAGAAACAATGACCTTCCTTTACTGTTAGGTGAATATGGTTACTTCATATTTCACAGATGTGGAGTATGAGGCAGAAAGATTAAGTGAACTGCTCAAGGCTATAAAGAAAATTTTGTATCRGAGCCCAGATCAGAAGGGAGGAACTGCTGACTCCCAATGCTATGCTAAGATACCTCTCTCTGTTAAAATAGGCCTATGAATCATCCTAAAAGCTAACAGTAATGCTTTATGAGTCTCAGCACTATTAGTACTGTTGAGAAGGAAGGGACTTCTTTATGAATGTGCAGCAATAATAATTCTTAACTCTTATAAGCATTTATTCATATTCAAAGCATTCACAATCTAAATCCAGCAAAACACGTGGTGTGTCAACCCTGCCTTCCCAGGACTGTCCTTGGATTTGCTTTTATCTAAAAAAAATCCTATTATTATTATTATTATTATTGTTTTTCAAAATGTAGTTTTCAAAGCCTGTAAAAATGACTTTGCAGTCATGTCTGCTTCCTGACACTGCCTTACTTTTCCAGCCTTAGGAGGTATTTATAAGATATTCTAAGTTTCTTGGTGGCAACAGTGCACAGAGAGAGAAAAAAAATCCTAATGTGAGCCTTTGTATTTCAGGACATATCTCCATTTGATTCTGAATGATAATATCTGCTTATTTTCTGTCCTCTTTCAGATATGAACAATTTTATTGTCCCTGTCTGGTGAATAACGTGTCTGCGTATGAGACAGATTCAGTGCACTCTCCTTTCCTGACGCAGCCAGCAAGAGCAGAAGACTACAGCTCAAATGATCCTTTTAGTAGGGGAAGGAAGAGAATCTAGGATGTCTGGGAATAGCAGGAAGACTCTCCTGGGCACTGCAAAGCTACGTTCCAGAAACTTTGTGTTTCTACAGAAGGAGATTTTCAGGTTGAACAAGAGCAGACCTGTTGAATACATGTCTACATGAGCTACCCTCTTCTTTGGTGTAGGCGGTACATTAACTCAGGCTAGTACATCTCAAAGGACAATGATTCAACAAAAAACATGCTTGACATAAACCACATGCAAATCCCTCAGAAGTCAGTGGGATTTTAGCATATACTAACTATGTCCCTGCCTTATTTGAAGCCTTTAGTTGCATAGCAGTATGAGGCATTTTATTGTTGCTCTACAACTTGCAGAGAATATTCCACTTCCCAAACTTTGCAGAATATAACTGGCTTCCCAAGGCTATGTGTTGGGACCTAAGGACTTGGACTATAATATTTATGGTGAAACGAGGAAAATATTTTGGCAGTATCACAGGTATTTTTACACATCTGACTAAAGCTTACAATATGATGATTTGAAAGTAAAATAGAGGTAAAACCAAACACCTCATGCTTGAACTGTTGAAGTACATTAAGGCACAAGAAGATTAAGACACTGTCTTAATGTCAAATTGTCTAATTAGATATATCGTGGAACCAAATATACTGCAGTGCATCAAGGAACCAATCCTGGCGGTGAAACTCCAAACTGAGGAGGTAGGAGATAAAGAGCATTTGTGTTGTGGAAGTTTTGCTGGTGTTCCTCAAAGGGCTGTTTCTATGGACAGATTCAACTGGTTCAGAATAGAGGGTTTGCCATTGAGAGGGCAGGTCTGTGCAGAGGGGACAAAATGCAACATCTGCTCTTGAGCTGTACCACTATTGCTTCTTGCAGGATAAAAAGTGCTGAAAAGCATCTGCTTCCAATGTATATTTGAAACTGAACAATTTCACTTACACTCTGTACTAGCACTCTAATTGCTTCTGAGGATCAACTATAAAGTAATTCTCAGCTGGACTGCCTGTGAAACTCCTTTTGCTTCAGTTATTTTCTCAATGGTTAAGATCAGCTGGATCACCTTGGTTGGTAGTTCCTAAAACGTGTGAATTTGGAGTCAAAAGGCACACTTCTCTAGGTCACCACTGCAGTAAGTCAGGAGTAACTCCACTTAATGGTGCCACAGTGGTGTGTGAGGAGGAAGCAGGCCAGAAATGTCATGGGGGAAGTTCTCTTGGCAATCAGACTCACCTGGCTGAGGTGATGATTTTCGTTGTGTTTCAGAAAATATTGTCACTTATTCTACTGAATAACTTGGTCTTCTGTCTCCCTCTGAACATGGTAAGCTTCTTGGCAATTCTAGATTAGAAGGCAAATTTCCAATGTATATGGGATTTGATGGGAGCCCTTTGCATTCTGGTAATCCCCAAGTAATCAATAGTCCCCAGAAGTCAAGATCAGATAGCACAGATGGGCTTGGAGAGGTATCAGTGTGTGTCATAGCATAGAAAGGGCTCCAAGACTGTGGTGTTATCTGTTATTTTCTGTCAGCCATGAAGTGAATTATTGCTATAAAGGTGCAAGGCCTTGAAGAATCAGGCCTGAAGTTTTATAGGTTATGGAAGACATTTGCATACGTGAGTGTGAAATGAACTAAAGTAACTCGAAGAGAGAAACAATATAATATGTTGCACACAGCCTCACTCACAAGTAAGCATTAAACATGAAAGAGATCTTGTAAGATGTCATCCAGATTCAGTGAGCTCTGAAATGATGCTGTTAATTGTTGTGGTGTCTGATGTCTCAGACAAACATCCCATCATGTTCTCTCATCTGTAAACAAAAATGAGTTTTCTGTATTGTTAGTAGGTTTTCACTTGACTTGCATATGTGAGCTCATGCAGATACTTAGCAAGAAATTCTGCACAGGCTTGTTTACATACAAATACCATAGCTCGTTAGCTTGATGTCCTCAGAAAATAACTTTTAATTAATTGTGACTTTTTTTAAATCATAAATGTAGTCCCAGATTTTTCATTAAAATTAAATGCTGCATCCCAGGTCTACTTTCGCACCGGAGAGATACGTAATACTGTTTTTCCTTAATCAATTATTTGTATTTAGCCACCTGCATAACTAGCCTCTTTGAAGCTATCACTGTTCGCATTTATCATACATACAATGTCATATTTTCTACTTCATTTAGCTGTTATCTCACTGATTGTCCTCGGTTAAGTTACTCAAACTTCTGTGGGCCACCATTGCATGGCTTGATCTAGCATGGGTATTCTGCTTTAAAGCTGCCTTTTCTCTTTTCTGTGCTTTCTTAGTAATGTCACTTCTCATATGCATTATGAAATCTACCCATAAAGATGTTAGCATAAGGGAATGTAAGTGTCAAGCATAAGGGAATGTAAGTGTCAAGCATTTTATACCCTTTAATTGTCATTAAAAGGTTTAAATTCTAATTTAAAAACCCCCAAACATTTCTCTAAAGTAATATTAGCCATCTTTTTCCGTAACTTTGTTTTGTAGCTGCTACAAGTCACTTCAGACTGTGTTATTAACAACTCCCAGCAACCAAGTTGTTTACATCCATCCAGCACATTGAGGAGAAACCAGAGTCTTGTAGATAGTGCTGGTGATTGTGCAAGTCTGATCCTGCTGTCATTCAGATGAATCAGACAACAGTGCAGCTCCAGTAACCATTTGTTCAGGTTTTAGGTCTGAGTACTATCCAACTCAGAAGTGATAATGTAACCCAGGAATTAACAATGAGACCCTCAAAATGAGAGGACGGTTATTGTGCCAGTGGAGAGGAATGGCTGATAAAAAGTGTGGTCCTAAATAATTTTACTTGTGAAATAATCCATGCCCTTTTCTGAAAGTGCTGAAATACTAGTTCAAGAGACTGCCTTGGAGTCTAATTCAGATAACTTTATCCTGGATATGTAAACTGCTGGCCATTTTGAGTAGTATGATATTATTTCCTGACTCAGACTGACTTGAGCTGTTACTATTAATCAAATGCCAGAGGCAATTCCAGAAAGCCTTTATGTCTCTAGTGAAGAATGATGGATAGTTTGTAAAATGTTTAGGCATCCTTCACAGAGAAAAGTGCTGTTTAGGTGTGTGGTATTTTTATTATGGTAGGTCGGTAGAGTTTTTGTATTAAGAACAGCAACAGGGGAATTACAATGCTTAAGCAATGTTAAAATTTGCTATCCTGTTATTACCATGTCTAAACACCAAATGTTTCAGAAGGAGATTTAATCAAGTACTTAATACAAATACAGCTTTACTGTCATTTCATGGAATAAATCCTTCTAATTTTACTGGTATTGAACTATAAATGCGGAATCAATGTAAATCATCCACGGCACTTCAGATGATACTGTCATAGGAGGGCAGACTTCAAACTATTTTACTTACGCAAATTCATATATGTTTCCTTTTTTTAATACCTGAATGAAACAGAAATAATGAATTACCTGATCCCAGAGTGCTTCAATTAAAAGTTATGAAACTCATATGGCAACTTCATGAAGAGAATATGAAACTGCCATTTGAAAAAGGCCCCCAAAGAATAAGTAACTTAGGCCAGGATGATCAGTACTTGCATCTCTGCCTGTTATTACAGATGTATCATACTTCCATGATCAGATGCTATTCTCAGTTGTTCATAATGTTAGTACTTACACCCATCAGAGCTGAAACTTGGAGACTACGTTTACACCATGACACTAAATACAGCCAGGGCACTTGACTGCCTATACTGCTAATTTTTAGCCTGCATCCTGGCAAAATTTTGTCCCATGCAAACCAGCAGTCTTCCAGCTGATGCCTGGGCATAGTTCAGTCAGCACAAGCCAGGGAGACATTCTGTTTTGGGACGGACGTAAGAAAATTTAGCAGTATGCCTGTAAGCCGTATTGTGATACTTGGCTACTCAGTGCTAGGGAACCATCTCCGGAGTATTTTATTTACTAATACAGTCATAGCGTAAGTGGCAGGTGTCAGCCTCCTCCTAATTTTTTTTGTTTGGAAATTTTCAGTGAAAACAAAGAATTTTTTACTAAGAATAAAGTAAAAGAAAAATACAGTTGTCTTCTCAAGGTAAAGCATACTGACAGCCTTTTTTCTGTTCAGGTATAAAGTTCTCCTGCCTTTGAGGCAAGTTATCCAAATTGGTTGGCTTGGGATGGGACAAAGGGGCATTTAGCACTTTTGTCAAGCCTCCAGCTCTTAAGAAAGACAGAAAACAAGAACATAGTGATCATCTGTAAAATACTTAGCTAAGAGGGAGCCTGGCATCACACAGGAACTCTGTGGAAGAAACAAAGACAGAAAACAATTGCTGGGAGGCTGGAATCAAAAAGGATGAGCAAAAGATTCAGTTGCCTTAAGCTTGAGATCAGCTTTTTTGCTCCAGAATTACCCTGCCTCATTCACTAGAGACCTTCTTATTCCCTCAGGAAATGAGACTGCTACAGATAAGAGCCTCCTTCAGTATTCTGCCTTGATTTGATCCTCAGCACAGCTTGGGAAGAACTCAGTGTGGTATGTAATTAAACATTGTACTAAAGCAGACATAAAGAGAGGTCAATAATGTTATCCACATGATGTGGAAACAGATAATGTCACTCTGTTGGTAATTGTTTTTTCTCTAGGCAACATTTRCTATGGCTAGCACTCTTTCCTGTGAGAGTCCTAGCACTAAAGTAACTTGATTATTGCAGGATTTTTATCATACACTCTGGATTGCTCCAATGCTCAATTTATGGTTTCATCTTGGTGCACCCAAGCTGTTCCATTAAGGAAAAATCCTAAATCTCCCTTAAAAGAAGCTTTACTCCCTTCCTTGCTCTCACAGCCTCAGATCTGTCAAAAAAACATGGAGACATGTTGTTTTCTTCGTGCTGTTTGCACTGCTGAACTATAGCTTACTGTAACTGTCAGCATGTAGTAGAGTATTTTCAGAGCATTTTTCTAAATCTCCTTGTGATTTGATTCAAACAGAGAAGCTAAAAGAGATTAGACACAACCACAGCGAGATTTCCTTTGGAGCAGATTGCAAGACCCACTTGTTTGCTAAAAGCTTCCTACCATTCCGAATAAAGATGAGGAAAGTAAAAACCAAACAGTATTTCTTAGAATAAGAGATGGTTCAGGAGCCAAGTCTCTGGTGAGTTTGATTTGTAGAAGTCACAGTGAAAATCTGTCAGCTTGTACCTTAGAGAAAAGTTTAGAAAAATATAGGATAACAGAAGTAACATTGACTATGGAATATATGAATTACCAATCTTAAATTTTACAATGTCTATTCTCATAGTCTTGATTCCATTTCCTTGTATAAAGTCTGGGTTTTTCTCTTGCCTTTCAAATGAAATTTCAAATTAACAAAAATTTTTGCTTCTGTTAGGTATCTGTGAGGGGGTTGAGACCTGCRTTTTTTTTACCTAGTTCTGAGACATCTGAACACAGGATAGTGCAAGTTCTGCATTATTAGTGACAATTTTCATATTTTGCTGTTTTGTTTTGGGTTTTTTTATGTGACAGTGGTAGATGAAAATGAGAGGTAAATTCACACCACGTGGAGATTTTATATAGTTGTGAAGCAGGTTATCAACCAAACTTTTCGCCATTACCCATTAAGCCATTAAACGTCACCCATTTAATTTCTGAAATCGTAAGTCGAAGAGAAGGATCCCATCTGAATGTGCCTGTATAAAAATTCAGGAACTGCGAAACCCTAGTTCTGGTCCATACCTTCTACCTTTTTCAAAAGTTTAAAAAAAAAAAAAAGAGACAAAAGCAGTTAATATTCAATGCAGAACCTTCTACAAATGCTGGCAGTCAGGTTAGGGCAGAGGGGAGGGGAAGAGGGCATTTCTGGAATAAAAGGCGCGTTCTCACAATATATACAGCTGCATGGTATCTTGTCTACTGAAGGCTGCGAAATAAGGAAATCATTAGTTTCAGCATCTTTTGGATGCTCTGATGGATGTTAAGAACTGCTTTCTTTACAGAGTAGTTCAGACCTAGCTAAGGATAAAGGCATCTTCAGACCATCTTTCATSTTTACTGTCACTTTTCTGTACGTTGTCTTCCCAAAGGGTGTCACTGAGTTCCAGCTGAGGAGTATCCCTTAGCAATGGGGTTATGAAGTTACATTTTTCAGCTTCTTGTTGGTGGCTTTATATGTCTCCTTTGTGCGCTGCACCTTGTTCTATTACAGCCTTTGACAGGTAGAGCTCGGTTACACTTGACTCACATGCAGCAGCACAGGCACTGTAGGTAGCGAAACGTACCTTAACTGCCGGCCAGCTGTCGAGTTAACTCAGGAAAATAAATTCCTTGTCAGGTCTGCGCTTCCTGCAAATTCAGTGTTCAGAAAAAGGTAAAGCTTTCCTCGGAAGCAGAAAAGAATTTCACTAAAACAACTTTTTCTTTGTTCATATCAGTCACTTTTTCTTGGCTGAGCTACTATACGGTATTGAATATGCAAATGCAGAGAGAGAATGTGGAATTTAAACTGTTTCTCTAAGTCCCTGGTCGCTAGGTCATTATCTGGCTTGTTGACAAATATTCTGTTGCTCACAACTGAGCTATTAAACATTAGCTGAAAGGAAGAAAATAAATGCAAACTCTCTTTTAATTGCTTGAAGAATTTTCAACATCACTCAGTACCATAATAGCCTTCTTCACCAACATGCATATCCTCATTAATACTCCTGTAAAGTAAGAAAATACTATTATTCCCGTTTTACCAATGAAATGTAACTAGAAAAGATAAAGTGACTTGCTGAAAGGTACATCAAGATAGTAACAGAAACAAGTTCAAAATTCTTAATTCTTGAGTCTCAATCCAGTTCCTTAATAATAAATATCCTTTCCTGTAACCAACTTTTATTCCTCTTACCTGTACTATTCTCTCACAATTTCAGTATTTTAGCCAGTTATTTAAGTTGTAACTGATATTTCTGGTGATTGCACATTGACTTATAATTTATTTTTCAAACAGAAAATTTTCAAAAATAATTTTATAACAAAATCACGATTAAAATGGAAAATAACATTGTAATGGATATGATGTTATTTTTACTTGACATAAGTTTTTTCTTGAAAATATGTGGGGGCAGACAGTTGTATATCAGAACATATTTTGCATTCCAGTTATGAATGAAGAGAAACTGACTATCTTCTCATTCTAAAAAAAGTATATCCAATACTGGTATTTTCACGCTGAGAGACAGATACGATATCATTGAATGATCATCAAACTTCAATATCCAAGGAAAAAAAACCATGTTAGTTGATCAGTGAAAGAGGTCTCTCTGTGAAGGGCATGCAATGGTTTCTTTCAAAGCCACCTTTCACTCAGCGCTCTGTGAGAACACCAGCAGTTCCTTTTTCCTGCATAGCAGAATACAGGAGTTTCCCCAATGCTCAGCTTTAAGTCTAAATCAAAGTTCCACAAATTCTGTTTTAGGTTTGGTATTTCAAATGTTTTCACAAATAACTTGAGGGATGGAGTAACATTTGTGGATGACAATTAGCTGCAAGGTCCACAGAAGAGTAGAAAGATACCATGTAGCTATATACGTGATGATAACTATCTGTTGATTCCAGCATACAAAAAGACATGTCCTCCACCTTTGATGAAGAGTCAATAGGACATGGAAATCTCTTGAATTAACTGTTGGGACAGTTTGTGTTGAGACACATAGGCTCGAGCTACATTAAATTAATTCCTCTGGGTGAAACTAACTAAAAATACATGTTTTTTAAATTTTTGTCCATGGAGAGTAGCTTTCTCCCCAGAATTGGAAATGGCTTTCTTAGCCACATAATCATGGACATGTTCTTTAGTCAGTGATTAAGGCACTTGGAATAGGGGAGTGTGAGTCCTGGGTTTAAGTCCTTCCAGATAGCGCTGGTTCTCCACTGCATGTAGGAATATCACTGGGTGAACTCTGCTTGTTCTCTTGGGAGTTGGACTCCGAGGAGGTTTTTAGATCTAAGTACTTTAATCACTAGGCTGTATACCTGGCTAGAAATATTACGTTATGTATTGTATGCATTGTATATCTTCCTGCTTATGTTTCTGCCTACTCATGTATATAAATATGCATAAGCTATGTTCCTGCTGTCTTGTTTTTTTATTCTGTGATTTCATCAGTGTCCTTTTTGCTGAATAATGGTACAACGTCAACAGGGAATAGTGGGCAGTGCAGCCTCCTTCCTACAGCACTCCACCAGGAAGGAACTGAATTCAGGTTTCCTGCTTTCTGGACCCTTCCTACTTTGGCCTTGTTTTGAAAGAAAAGAGTGACTCCTGCCTAGTATTTGAAAAATAATTATGTTTGTGCTTAGGAGATGGTACTGAGCTGTGGCTCCCTGGTACTACATGCCTGTAGTCCCCAATCAAGGATCCAACTCCAGAAAAAGGGAGACTTTCATAAAGATCTACCCTGATGGAGTCCTACTGATGAGCTGTAGGCAACTGCATTTAATTTTAAATACCCTTTATAAACATTTAGCTCTCTGCATAGAGATTATAAATTTAAAATGTGGGTTCCCATTTCCAGAACCTGCTATCAAATGTTTAGGTTCCAGTATCCTTTAACAGGTCTAGCCCATGGGCCTTAGACAAAAGTGTGACAGCCCATGAACTTTCCAGATAACGGGTTTCTTTTCCTGCTCACTAAATCCAGTGAGTCAGTAAAATTAGGAAGCACATTTACATGAAGTATGACTCACTTTTTTAATTAAAAAGTTGGCAAAAATAATAGAGGACATGTCTTTTTGTAACATTCATTTTGCAAATTGTGTTCAACTGCTGCCAAAATTTCTGTCATTACTGTTGGTTATTTAGTCCCATTAACAATATTTCTTTTGGTCTACCAGATCCTAAGGGCTTATTTTTCTAGTCACATGGGAATGATGTGTTCAGGTAACTCCTTTTCTTGTGAACTGGAATAAAGGGCCTAAGCCAGATGTGAGTCCTCTATATTTTATTTGGAGCTGTAGTAATTGTGGCCAGCAGGTCGAGGGAGGTGATTCTGCCCCTCTACTCTGCTCTGGTGAGACCCCACCTGGAGTACTGCATCCAGCTCTGGGGCCCCCAGCACAGGAAAGACATGGACCTGTTGGAGCGGGTCCAGAGGAGGGCCACAAAAATGATCAGAGGGCTGGAACACCTCTCCCATGAGGAAAGGCTGAGAGAGTTGGGGTTGTTCAGCCTGGAGAAGAGAAGGCTCTGGGGAGACCTTATTGTTGCCTTTCAATATATAAAGGGGGCTGTAGTGACAGGACAAGGGTCAACAGTTTTAAACTGAAAGAGGGTAGATTTAGATTGAACATAAGGAAGCGATTTTTTACAATGAGGGTGTGGAAACACCGGAACGTGTTGCCCAGAGAAGTTGTGGATGCCCCATCTCTGGAAGTGTTCAAGGTCAGGTTGGATGGGGCTTTGAGCAATGTGATCTGGTGGAAGATTGTCCCTGCCCATGGCAGAGGGGTTGGACTAGATGATCTTTAAAGGTCCTTTCCAACCCAAACTGTTCCGTGATTCTGTGATTCTATGATTTAGTACCTTCCCAGCAGAACTGCCTGCATGTAGTTCTCACATAGCCAGAAGAGAACAGGCACCTTTAAAACTCAAGTTCCATATGTTTTTAAACCAAAAATTCCAGTTATGGATGTGCCTTCATAACTCAGACCTCTCTGTGTCTCCTCAGTATTGGCTTTAGAATAGCCTCTCGCAATTGTATTAATGTCAAGTGCTACAATTTGTCTCATCTTTACTGGAATTTGTCCAGGGCTTCACTCTGTGTTTTTCTTTTGTAATTCAAATGTTGGAATGCTAGACAAACCTGAGGCTAAGAAAGAGCTAATGAAAGAAAACSAATGGAAGTGACTTGTTATTCTGCTACTTGCGTGCACACACAGATGATACCGACATACTTAATACACCTCATTTAGATGAAGATGTCCAGATGAAGAGAAATTTAGCTTGCAAGACATATGAAGTAATCCTTAGTCTTTACACCGYATTAGTGAGGTTTCTGCGGGAGCAGAGGCTTCCAGTTTGTGGAAGAAGAAAAGGAGAAATTCAGGAGGAGATCAACGAAAAAGGACCAGAGGTCTGGAAAACATAACCTACAAGAAAAGACTGAACAAACAAGGGTTATTTAGATGAAAGAAGAGAGGATTATCAGRGGAAAAAGACAAGGAAAGGAGTGTCAAACTTCAAATAAGTAAAGGGCTTCAGYGACTATCAAGGAAATAATTTGTTCTCTACATCTATGATATATGTATGCAATGAGATGTAAGGGCTTAAATTACATCAGAAAATTCAGGTTAGACACCATGGAAGTTTTCTAACAGTAAGAATAGTAAAGGGATGGAAAAGCTGCCTGGGGAAGGTCATGGCATCTCTGTCTTTGAAGAACTTTAAGGACAGGTTAGAGAGATGTCTACCAGGAATAATCCAGGTACAGGTGATCCTGCTTTGGTGTAGGATGGCGGAATAGAGGAACTTAAGGTCTTTCGTAGTTGCTGTGATTCTGTAAGACTAGTGACAATAATAATAATTGATTTTTGTAGACTTCACTTGTGCTTTCCAGACAGTCTCTGATGCTAAGAGCACAAAATTCTCAAAGGGATAAGCAGAGGTTTTTATGGTACTGGCAAAAAATTTAAATTCGATCAAGTCATTGCTCAGGAACCAGGAGAGAAACTCCAAAGGCTGAGTGACATGGATATTGAGAGAACTGTGTTTATTTTGTAGGGAAGGAAGTCAAAGAATAGCTCCAACCTCTGGCTACAGGGGAATGTGACTGGATACAGGAAAGGCAGTTATTCCCACGGAGAAAGGCAAGTGTCGCTTTGAAAAGTGACTTGTTGAAAGGAGGTTAGAGTGGAGGGTGAGTCATTCACTGGGTACTGGCCACATGCTTTGGGTTCTGGTCTTAGGAAACTGCAAGCGCTCTTGCAAATGAATGTGGATATCAGGATTCCAGCATACCAGTACCCCAGAATGATAACATGCTAGCACTGAGAAAAAACAGTGGCCCAAAGGAAACATGAGTGAAAAATTATTTTGTACAAAAGCTGTTGATTTCAGTTGATGAGAAACTTAACAACTAAAAGCTGACTTTTAATTGCACTGCTGCAGACTTCCTTTTGGTGAATGAATGTCATGTTGACGTATGGGAAGCCCAGAAGGAAAAGCAGCAGCAACACCAATGTGCAGTGTTCCCAGTGGAGGGCTTCTGGCGCAGTTTCAGCTGAATGCTGAGATTTATAGTGGGGCTGGAAGTCCTGCCACACTGGCTTGTTATCAACACACTCCTGCCTGACAYGGAGGCAAGATACTTCAGACAGCTAACGAACGGTCTTGCACAGTTGTGACAGGCAGGGATCCTAGAACCAGTGTGCTCTCTGGTACCTGAAGAAACTCATTGGGAGCACTGGCTCCCACTGTGAACGCAGACTTCTCCACTCCCCTGGTCAGTAGCTTACCTACCTTCAAGATGGAAAATGGTGGTATGCCGTGCGGCTCTGTGGGGCAGTAACAACAACAATAACAGTAATGAGTAGAGTGGAGCTCTAAGTAGCTAGAAAGCGACAAACTAGTTTTCCTATTTGCTAAAACATAGAAGACTTGGTTCAGTTTGTGAACTTTGCTAGATGAAAATGATACAAAAGCTGTTGCTAAAATGCCAGCAGAGACTTCAAGCAGTTATTAGCTCATTACCCATATGCTCACCCATACTGGAGATAACTTTATCTCATGGTGGGAAGCATTGCTTTATTTTCATGGCAGGAGTTCTGCATAGACTCAAACTAATGAATTTTCGTTTTTTAGGATGTCTTGGGAGGATGCTGTCACTGATTTCATAACATCTAGGAACCATCCCTAAAGATAGGAGTTTGGGCCAGTTTCATGGAAATCCATAGCACACGCAAATTTCAGGGATGTCAATAAAAAGCGAAGTGCTTTACATGTTGGAAAACCAGATTCAGGTACCAGGTGATTATGAAAATTATATATAGTATGGAGGGCAGAAGGAACGTCCTACCATTAGGAATGATACTGCTAACATAGTGAAATGTCCTTTGACGTGTGTAGGGAATACAGCAAGAGTCACATTTCCAACCAGTGCCAGAGCTGGTGCTCAGCATTTAATCTATTGGTATTAAGTATAGCTATTGATGGAGCATTTCCAATTTCTGGGGAAGCTTATTTAACATTGTTGAAGTTATTCTAAAATAAGTTGAGAACTCTGTCACAGCTGGTCAAATTTATCCTATGTTCTTCACTGAAATGAATCTGGCCCAGATAGAATTTTCAATTTCTCTTGAGGTTTGACCACAATGCACAAGCTGGAATGGAGAGAAAAAGTCAAGATGCCAATCAGTTTCTAATATTACAGTGAATAGGTCTGACCTGTGAGATACCGCTATAAACATAGAAGGCATGTTACTAAGGAATTTAGGAATCTTGTCAACATTAAATGCTATAGCTTGATTTATTACTAAGCAGCAGGAAAGTTTGTTTAATTGAATCACACTTTGTTGTTATTTTTCTGTTGATAAGAAATGTATTTCACTTTGTGCTGCATTGCGGAAAGAGTCACCAAGCATTTTTTTTTCTTAACATGATTAGAGAATTACAGACTGGGGCCACATAGCTTTAGACAAGATGTACCTTTAAAGCATGAATTTGTCAGGGGTCTGAGAGCACTGATAGACATTAATGGCCCTTACCCGGAGCCTCCAGCCCCACCACTGCCTGAGGGCTTCATTTCAGCTCAGGTCTGGGCATCCAGTCCTGGCCCTAGCTGTGCTGTGGATGGGCCTGTGCCCAGCCATGTCTCTGGTCCTGCCTCCTGGATGGATCTTGGACCTTTGCTAGAGCCTTGTCTCCAGTACTGTCTTTGTCCTTAATCTCCTGATGGTCCCTGGATGGACCATGGACCTGACTCACGTCCTCACTATGACTGGAACTGTCCTTGCACCCTGTTACCAGCACTGCTGTGCAGATGCTGTGGGGCTGTGCCCTGGTCAGTGAGGGCACTGCTGGACGGGCAGTCACCCTCGGCTCCCAGCTCACCTTCTCTTAGGGAATGGCCCCATCTCTTGCTGCTCCCTGCCCGTAAATTTCTCTGCCTGTAAAACCTGAATGTTCTGCAAAGTTGTTTTTTTTTTTTCTTCAGTCCTGTCCTAGTTAATTTTAAGGACTTCTGCTGTTACTTCAGACATTTTGCATAGTAGCTCAGTTAACATCAGGTTATAATTATGACTGACTCATAGAATCTTAGTATCTATCAAGGCCTAACACTTTTTTCCTGAGCCACATGCAGGATCTTGCCTCTGAAGTTCTGCTCAGTCTCTGTGCATTGGCATTCATGCTCTACCATAGTAGTTGCTTTGCAATTAAATAGACCACTGACTGTTAAACATGTGTGCCTATTTTCATGGTAAATAAAATCAGAAACTCATGGAAAACCACAGTTTGGAAGGGACATTGGCAGGTTATCTAGTTCAGACTCCTGCTCAAAGCAGAGCTATCTTTGAAGGTAGATGGGGTTTGTTCAGGGCTGTGTCTAGCTGAGTTCTGAGTATCTCCAAGGATGGAGATTCCACAATTTCTCTGGGCAGCCTGTTCAGGTTACTCTCATTGTGGATTTTTTTCCTCATATGTGACAGGAATTTCCCTTATTGCAGCTTGCATCCTCTCTTGTCCTTTCACTGTGCAGCTGTGAGAAAAGTCTGGCTCCATCTTCTCTATAAACTCCCTTTCAGAAATGGAAGACTGTTACTAGGTCCCCCCTGCAGCCTTCTCTTCTCCAAGCTAAACAAATACAGTTCCTTCAGCATCTGTTTGTACATCAGCTGCTCCAGATCTTTAACCTGCTGCTGGGCTTGCTCTGATTTGTCCTTGTCACTGTTGTGCTGGGGGCCAAAAGTGAAACCACAGTATTCCAGGTGCAGCTGCACAAGTGCTGAGTACAGGAGAATAACAACTTCCCTTGACCTGCTGACTATACTTTTGCTCATACAGTCCGGTATGTGGCTGTGTTTGATTTATATATGCAGCAGAAGGCTAAGTGTGGCCACAATTAAGCTCAGGGCACTGTGAAGCATCTCAGTATTTCCCCTTTCTGACTGAGCCTGGGGACTGCACTGAACAGGGGTAAGGGATCTAATTTGTGTGTGGGCGAGGCTGCAACTTGCCATCATATCCATCCATCTGCCAATTACTATTTTCTTTTTTTAAGAAATAGGGAGTATRTAAGTGAGCCTCTCTGCTTATTACTTTGAAACTCTGCCCTTCACATTTGTCATTCTGCAGAATGTAAAAATGATGGCCATTCCAAGTACTTGGAAGCTCAATGGATTATCAGCTTGCTGTGAAAAGCCCTACACTTTGCTAGGGCTTTTAATAACAAGTGTTTAGGAACACTTTCCTCTGACTCCAATGAGAACAGTTCGCATAAGACAGTGGTGAGGGTCTGGCCAATATCAACGGGAACATTCAGGTCATTGCACTGCCAGATATGTTAGCATCTTGTGAGCAGAAAAGCTACTTGGTCCAAAGTATCCCAGAGTTTTAGCCTCCATACTTGGCATACTGCCAAGCCCATGGTTTTGAAAAGGCATACAGGAGCAGAGTGGCTTTGGAGAATATTGGGGCAGAATTTGGTTTTGTTTTGAATAAGTTTGGCTGGAGATGGTTACCTGTAAAAGAGGTATGGAGAGAAAAGAATTACTATTTTGAGTTTATAGCTGCTAATGTATTAACAAAAGTACTACAGTGCAGGCAGAATCTGTCCTTTTAGTATGTTGTTTTAAATACCGAGGAAGAGAGAAAGGGAAAAGGAATATACATGGAACCGTATTTCATTCTGTTACAGTCTGCCATTACAGAGGTCACTGACTCCGTTGTAGGCAATATTCAGCCGCAAAGCAGAGATGATGTGTGCATGATGCTGAACTCTATATACACTTTTTGTGCTATTACTGGACAAAACCCTGAAAAATGCTAAGCGTCTATAAACTCCCGAGAGAGACTGCAGCCGAGGGAAATAATCTTCCTCTTCACCTGAAGAGAACTTAACACTCCTCTGTATTTACATCTCAAACACACAGTGAATGTGTGTTTCCTTTTCAGTACTTAAGTTGGCCTTTATTGAAGTACTTGGCTGTTGAGTGAAATTTATGACACTACTGAAGGTTTGAAGCCACAGATACTTGTGCTTGTATAACAACACAGTATGGGTCTGTCCTTTTTACAAATCGGTACACTGCAGCATGGAGACCTGAAATGGCTCGTTCAAGATAGTACAATGGAGAGAGATGCTCAGTGCGCTGACACATGCTTTTCATTGTAGCTGCCTCTCTCTGCAAGCTGTCGAAGGTCTACACAACAAAAAGTAAGAATGTGGAGTCTCTTATCACTGCCCCAGGGATCAAGAGTGCTTCAGAGCCCTGAACAAAGAAAAAACCATCAGAAACCTTCTCATTTTGCAAGCAGAATGATAAATCTGTCTCATGTCAGAAATAGGATTCAAAGGAACTGCATTATTTCTTTATTTAATGCTATTTTTAATATAAATACCAATGAAAAAAATTAAGGTGAACAGTGAGTTCAGCTGAGGAGAAGAACTTGCAACCTAGTTAATATTGACTTTTCTAACAGAAGTTTTTTGAGGATTTGGTGTTTCTGGGCTAATGAAAGTAATTTTGGGGTGTACTTCATTTTTAGCTCTAGCCTTATCCTGTTGAAGGCAGTACATTGACTACTCAGTACAAGTCTGGAGAAGTACTTAAGACACGGAGCAGTGTTTATATGTTTATACAATTTATCTCATAAATGATATATGATATTTATATCACAAACAGCAGTGGCCAGAAGAAGATATTACTGACGCAGTGAGTGTTCTTCACATCCTCTTCAGCTTCCATGCAAACATCTCTGAATTTACGGTCATAAAAGTAGTTAAATATCACACTCAAAAAGGCATCCCAGTGGAGCAACTGTAGTGGGTAGCTTTTATACTGTATGCTTTTGTTACGCTTTTACTGTAATGCTGGCACCCGAATTAGATACAGTTGTCCAACTGAAGTCTTACCAAAGCAGAGTAGAACAGAAATATTACTTCCTTATGTCTTTAGGGGCATATTTCTGTTTGTATATGCCACTATGGCTTTCCTCCACTAGCATGGCACTTCTGATTTTTCATCTTAATATTGGCTTCAGTGCTAAACCTTTTTTTCAAAGAGTATGTACTCAGTTATTCCCATACCTGTATTTTTGCAAATGATTATTACTCCTGAAAAGTAATATTCTGCACTTGTACCTATGTTCTGAGACCACTTCTCCAATTTGTTAAATTTGTTTTGGATTATAGCTGTGTCCTCCAATAAAATTCTTCAGCTTTATGAAGTCTGCACATCTAGGAAGCATATTTTGTCCCTTGAAGAGAGCTAGAGCCAGGAAAGACTGCCTCGAAGTTTTACTCAATACATCCTCTTATTTTGAAAGTGGACTACTGATTACTACCCCCTTAGTGGTTACACAGTGTTTGAAATAATAGTCTGTAGTATATTATAATGTGGTTTATGGTAGATTACAGGAGTGACCTTTACAACGCTGCAATTGTGCAATACAATTTCGTCTCTTAATTTTGTAAATTCTCACCTCTTTTACTCTACTGGATCAGATGATCCAATTAGTCATTCAGGACCCTTTCTCAGTCCACGATGTTTATTACAGAAAATTTCTAAATGTGCCAATCAGAATCTGTAATTAATATCTTTTTTTTTTCTCCTTGTCTGATACGATATAGTGTATATAAAAGACTCGGCCTAAAACCTGTGTATTTTTAGTATTAAAATTATTAAGAAACTCAAGACAAAATTGGATATGCCAAAACCAGAGACAATGTATATTGCTCTTGCACTCAGGGTATATAATATTTTAAACAAATGTCAATAATCATGGTAGGAAATTCCTGTATCTTGCTTCTTTTCATGCCAGGTATTTTGGCATGATTATAAAAATATTTTTAAAAATAATTTGGACTGAATTTGGCTCTCAGACACATTTCTGCAAATCTGGAGGAATTCCCACTTAGCTAATAGAGTTACTGGAAATTTAACATTGCTGGAACTGCAAGCCAGTGCCTGCATTTACTGAAGTATGTAGCAATCTTCCCACGGATTTCATTAGACTTTGATTTGCAGTCTCCAAACCTTAAAGATGTTCTTTTTATATGTTAGTGTATTCCAAATATTTTATTGTGATAGATGTCATGTACACCATCTATTTTTTTAATGTCCAAGCAAATATTTAGCTTTAAAAAAGACAAATTATTTCATTTTGTTGTTGCTAATACAAAGTCCTGGGTAGAGAAAGTTCCATGTATAGAAAAAGATTATGTTCTCTGTTTTTTTTAAATATAATCAATTCTTGAACGGGGTTGTTCTGTAGAAATTGAACATAGGGACCAAGATCACTGAAGGAAGGCCTGTCTTGTGTAGTGTTTGACTGCCTGTAGCTAGTACTGGCATATACGTATGGATAAAAGCAGCGTCTCTGGCTACATCTATATTCATAGATTAAGCCATACCAGAGTATATCGCTGGGGATGGGAACTAGATCCTCTCTATTGTTAAATTCTTAGAATGTTTTTTGGCAAAATTTGACCCAGGCCAAGTAGCACTTGGCAATTCCTGGCCACAATTTCAGAGTTAGCACAGGTCATTCCAAATGAGAAATTTGTATGGGGAGGTTGCATTTTGCAGGATAAGTGAGTTTGGTTTTATGGGCATAGGCTGGAGGTACTGATGGCCATAGAATAGTCTTGGACACAGGCTTCTCAGCAAAAAACACCTTAAAATGGCAAAGCCCTGAACATGTACTGTGGCTCTGTAGAAACACTATCAGCAGATGGATTCAATTAAAAATATGGCTTCCTGAAGTTAGATACCTAAACTATGTCTATGTTAGTAAACTCTACAGGGACTGGACACAGTCCCATGGTGACACATCTAACACTTTCCCAAACAGCATCTGGGTATAGTCCAGGGAACATCACAGCCCGTCCCATCACATCCCAGCAGCCAAGACCCTATTTTGGACTGGAAGAGAAGTTCTCCATGTGGGTGTGAGGCTCGCTGTATGGTTTTGTCTCTGGACTCATTTTGTTTACTAGCACAGATGTCTTCTTTTGTTTCAGGCATGCTAATTCATGTTTAAGTATCTAACATAAGCTCTTAGCTACCTTGCAACAGAAACTGGCATTGAACTTTAGGTTGAATTAGAATACTGGGCTCATTAAACCTGTTTAATTATTGTAATGCAATATTTGGTGCCCTTCCCCAATATACAGCAGGCTTCTGCCTCTCACCAAACAGTGCAATCACTCTTCAGGGAAGCGGACTGCCAAACCTGGGGAATGACTTCATTTTGAGCAGGTTTATCTGTATGTCCGGGATTAATTAAAATTGACCCCTCTGTATGTAGAAATGGAAATTATTCTAGTAAGACAAGCACTGCATTAAAACATCACCCAGAGGTGATGTAACTGCTAAAAGAAATTCATACAGTCACAGTAAGATTTGCAGAAGGACTTGGTCATCATTTCCCTGGTGCTCAGCTTTGGGGACTTGTTCTCTGCAGTCCTTGCCTGTAGACAAAGCGCCTTCCACACTATATTTATGAGTATTCATGTTGACAAGGAACTTACACAAAAATGTAAGTGTTTGTGGACTGCATTTTTGTTGTTATGACACCTTGGGAGTGTTGGGTCCTGCATTCCTTTTGCATGTTGCGCTGTAGCTCAAGTATTAGCCACAGCCACAACCAGGTGTCAGAGGGAGGATCAGAGAGATAACCTCTTGTGAGAAATACTGTGAGCACAGATTAACTCCTGGCATTTCAGCAAGCATTTCTATATCTTATTTCTATTTTTAACTCAGTTTTGTGAGGGTGTAAACTTACTAAGGCAGGAGACTTTAGGAAAGAGAGAGCTAATTGCAAACTATAGAGATAAGAAACCTTCCCTTTATACATCCATGTGCACTAAAGCTTTCTGAGGCACTGGATTAGCTGCACAAGAACAGTTAGCTAGAGGAATGCTTTAGATGCTGATGTGAGCGGTTGCATGAAATATTTCTGGCCTCATGCTGAATTCCCTTACCTGTACCATTACCATTGCAATTCCTTCAAAAATGCAACAGGATTTGACCTGGCCTAGTCTGCAAAATATGTTCCAAATCTGAGGCTTCTGGGGACTTTTTCAAGCCATTGGACCATTCTGTAAAGGTGGAGAACTTCCATAAAGGCCACTGCAGGTAACACACTTCCATTGTTAAAAAAAAAAAAAAAAAAAAGGAGTTAGAGTTTTGCTTACCCAGCAAGCCCCTAAAGGAATGGCATGGAAGTTCCGAACCCCGCTGGTCATCTAAACTTATTTTGGGGTAATTTTCCTGATTTAATGAAATGTTTTGTCTTCATTCTTTTTCAACTTGCAGAAATAATCACAGGTGGGCTGGTAGGGATTCAAAGAAAATCTGGAGRTGTTTAATTTCCTACCTTAGGTACTTCCTTTTGCAGACAGGTGTGGTTTGCTGTCACTGGTGCATAGTTACATATTTTAGAGAGTGTCATGCAAAGCACATAGGAAGCCAACCCGACATTTGTCATCACTAAGTAATACCTATACTTAGAACAGGGGACTTAGAGGCAAGGATCATAATTTTTGTTCTGTATTTGTACAAAAAGGGCTCTGATTTATGACTGTGATGTCTGTGCTGGCACTTTAAAGGCAAACAGAATAGACTTGCCTGTTACTGTTACCAAAAGCTTACAGCTGAAGTTGAAATGATTATTTTATTGGTCACAGTCAGTGATCACACTGATTTCAGCTGTGGGAGATGAAAATGTCCCTTTTACCATGAAAACTTTTGTAATAATTTCAGGCTTGTGCTATTTCCACTATAACATTGAGGCTGAGTTATGTGGCTAATAGTGATGCAACATGATGTGAGGGCAACTGCAAGGAGCAGCTGTAATATTACCAATTTTCTAAGTTACTTGTTTGTAACATTTTATGATGGTAGGAAAGAAAGAATCATTATGATAAAATGGTCACCGATCAGGAAAACGCAGCACAGTGCTACTTTTCTTGCTGAGCAGAAAAGAAAGTGGGTAGTTTGGCAAAGAACAGGGAACGTATCTTTTCTGCAAGCTCGCTGTCTTATATTTATAGGAATTTTCCATTGTTTTGTTTAACATAAACCCAGTATGTTTATTTGCTTTTAATTTCAGAGAGTTTTTGGTGCATTGCAGTCACAGTGCACCCCACTGAGATAACCTAGAAGAGTATTATGTTTTCATGCACAAGGAACAAATCGTGCTTTTGCAGGCTATAGCTTCTTTAATTTCAATTAAGGAAAGCGACAAGAAAGAACAGAAAATAAAAACTCTGTGAGAGAATATAGGAAGAATGTCCCTTTTATTACATATTACAAAAAGCAAAACTTGACATAAAGAAAAAAACAGCAATTTAGAAGTGGAAACATAGATGTGTTTAGTATTCCTTATGTTTAAACTGTATGTAAGAACTCCCATCAAAAGGAAGGGTTAGGAGTCCACAGGACTCTCACAATGTTTCATGGCACCATTGAACAACACTAATTTTATGTAGGCATTCATTCAGGGATAGGATTTGGAGCAGGGAGAAGATTTATCACTCAGAATCTGCTAAAAGCTTTCAAAACAAAGAAAAAACCCCTCCTTACTACTTCTGTTTTAATGGCATATCCTTAAATGCACCAACTCGCAACTTGTAATCACATGATTACATGACATTAAAGAAAGCTCTTGCAGGGAAAAAGTTTCAACTATATGTCCCAAGTCTCAAAATTCAGATAGCAAATATAAAAAAGGGAAGAAACAAAGTACTGTTTTGAAAATACCATTATTTTAAGCTACTCACCCAAGCACTTTATCATACTTCTTATGACTTCGAGTAGCTGGGGATAAACAGCCTAAATCAGGATTTAGTGCCTGTTAAAATTTAAAGGAGATCTGTAGTTTTTTCCTAAAATTCTTACCAATGTGAAGGGTGCACTGGTCAGCAAATGTCCCATGGGAAAGGTCATTCCCATCTGACAGTCTCTGTTGTTAGCTCTGAAAGGTCTCTGCCTTGTCCAGAGTACCCTGAGCTTTTCCTGGCACCCTGCACACTGCAGAGGTGAACCAGTCACCCTGTTTGGGGCTGCCACCCCTGTGTGAATACGATCTCTGTGGTCTGTCAGGTGCTTGGATACTGCTTTGAAGAATGGGGAGACCATAAGTAAAAGCAAAATGAACCGATTATCATGCTAAAATATAAGACTTGACAAATAGTATATTTGTAGCAAGTATACAGAAGAAAATCCCAGGTGTTTCTAGCTACTGATGCTTTGCTTAGTAATTTCAAGGTGTTCTCTAGTCCATTGGCCAAAGAGCTATTGACAGTTATGCAGCTCTGCCAGCTAGGACCCAGACATTTTAAAACACCTACCTTCACGATTGCATTTGAAGGATCAGAATGTCGTCTGAGATCATGCCTTTACTTTTTGGCCCTTTTCTCTGGGGACTCCATTCAAGATCAAATGTATTTGCCTGGTTGTCTTCTAATAAGCAAATCAACAATTTTAAACCATATTCCAAAGAGCTGTGGATTTAGAAATGCTGATGTCCCCAGGGCATATCAGACAGAGTTAGCACTTGGCCAGACAGTAAACAAAACATTTGTTAGAGGTAACATCTGATGAGTAGCTTGATACTTGACAATAAACAGAGCATTTACCTGTTGAGAATTAAGTGTTCTTTGCAGACTGTTAAGGAGCAGTATAAACCTTAGTGCACAGCCCTTTATATCACATACGTCAGAAATATGTTTTATATAAACATGGAAAGGAAAAAGCACCTTATTACTAGTTATTGACAGGGTCTGGAAGTGATGACAGCCAAGCAGGTTTGGACTGATGGTGTGTTTGGGATGAAAGCCCTCCCCCAGATTTGGCTTTCAGGGAGTAGAGACATCATGGCAACCTTACATAAGTGTGGTGAGATTCAGACACATAATTTTTTTCCCCCTTGTCAGAGCGAATTAATTAACCACTGCCACAGGTAACTGCTTAAATTGGCCTGTATTTGTCATCATTGTCAAGAACAGATTTGTGTTTGTAAGGTTTGTTTTAGTAACTTTTTAAAAAAATCATTTGAGATCTGAAGATGTTGATATACTAGACAGACTAGGAAAAGGGGATCAACAAATTCTAGAAGTGCTCAAATTCACCTGAAAAGCTTCAACTATGTACTTTAAGGTCTTGATTAAAAACCACCATGCCAATTATCTATGTTACTCTGCAGCAGTAGTTTACATACTATCTTTCTTCATCACTCCTTTTTCATACCTGACTCCTGTTGACATCCAGCTGTCTGGAATTTCTCCAGAGTTCTAAGATTTCTTGAAGAATAACATCAGAAAGATTAAGACTTATTTAGACAAGTCTTCCAGATTTTTAGGTAGGGGTTATGAAGTTTGCAGATTTTAATGTTTGTCCTTCCTAGGTACCCCTAGTAACCAAATGGGGAGAAAGTTCTTCAGTTCCTCATGTGTGCACCAACCTGCTTCATCCCAAACCCATCCATTAAGCCTGCTATTGAAGTAACTCAAGATTTTCTTTTAAAACATTACTTTCAGATCATCTTCGGTCATAATTTTCTGCAGTGAAGCTATAAGTTATATACTTGTCAGAGTGGTCCCCCAAAGTGCCAAATTCCAATGTCTATATTCTTTTTATTTGTCACAAGGAGGTCTTTAGCGAAGTTATTTGATGTTGTGTGAAATCCCTTGGGAAATGGGAAATTGCCATTTATAATTTTAGGAACTCCAGTTACATTTGCTAACTGACCCTGTAAGATCCCCTGTACATGTCTGTCAGACTTGCACACTGTTGAAAATTGTACTTTATCCTGTATTTGCTTAAAACGCAATGTGATACATCCCTGGTGTTCTTGTTGATACACTAAACGCTTTACTTAATTGTGTCTTTTTAATAAATTAGTATATTGACTAATTCTGATGTTGCTTATTTCTAATTAATTAGTAATGACAATATCTAAAGAAGAAGGAGGATGGAAACTGTATTACTCAATGCCTCTTTTGAGCTTATTCCCCAAACATTTTAAATTGCAGTGCAATGAATCTTTTACCTTTGACCTCAGTGTTATCCTTAGGTTGGCAGTTGCTTCCAAAATCGAGTGTACCTCACTGGAATGAACATAGTTTACCTGTTTAGCCACAGGGTTTTTGTAGGACTTAGGGCACCTCTCCTGTGCACATCTGACACGTGCCGCCCCGCTGCTCCTGTGTGATGTGCAGAGATCGCAGCAGCGGGTGCCGTGGCTGCAGGCTGTGGAGCTGAAGCCTCTTGCCCTGGGAGTTTTCTGCTTCACACCTTGGCTTCTGAGACTGAAATTCAAGGTCTGCTTACAAATCAGTCCCATTTATGGAATGATAAAGTGCTAAAAGTTTTCTTTGTATCTTGTTTGTTTGGATACTCGGCTTTAAAACTATCCCTCAAGATTAAAAAGGAGAAATGTTTACTTATGTGAGACAGCAGTACATGAAGTGCTTGTACGTGAAACAAGAGCATGCTTGCACCAGCTGTCAAGTTACACAACCACGCACCCATTTTTCCACTTATTAGACCTACATCTTACACAAATTTGAGCTGATCCTTTGATACCTTGTAAGCCTACCAGAAAATCTTGTGTACCGTGCAAGTCACGTTCCAACACTTTAATTTCCAGAAACCTTGTGGTAATGCAAAGATATATGAGTCAGATAATGCATTAAGCAGCAAAAGTGGGAGCCTTTTATAATATTCAGTTGTTGCTTACTGTGTATTTTTTTCTATAGATCAGCAGGATAGTGTTAGACACATGGAATGGTAATAAATGAATCTTGGACTAGTTGCAAAAAGCCAGAAGGGTCTGGGGATATAGCTTACACTGTTAAGTAGCACATGTAAAGTGCTTGTGGTTAAGGCTTCGGTTTTATTTACGGTGGAACAAATCTTAAGTGAATCATGGTTCCTTTGATCAACTTACATAAGGAAAGGAGATGCAAATTCCCAGAAGAGAATGGTCCTGCCATGGGAAGCTTTCTGCCAGACTGGTCAGATCTGAACACCTATGTCTGGGCTCTGCTTCCCTAGGCGTATGTGGTAGGCAAGGACTGGCTCCGCTGGCGTCACCCTCTGGACTTCACTCATAAACATAAATGGCACCAGGGCTAAAGGCTAGCCCTCTTGGCCAACCCACAGCAGCTGCAGTTCCTGCCCAAATAGAGTCAAACCTTTTATTTTGGGTTTCACTGACAAGCTGGGACTTGGTCTTTAAATTGGCTTCATCAGGAAAGAACTAAGCAGAGAGTATGTAAGACGCAGCCTGACTTGCCGGCGCTATCCCAGGCGGCATTTGGAAGGGAGGGCCAATGGAGCTTACAGATCATTCACATTTTAGCCTCCTGAAGGTACCTTGGTCAGCTGCAGCAAGGACAAGCAACAATAGCACCCGTCAGGGGAGGAGCTCAGGTGTTCACAGCTGACTTCCTATGACTAGTACCAGGGAGGGTGGGAAATCTGGCCATTTTCTGCTAGCTGTTCTTTACCACAAAACATATTGTGGTTTATTTTCTTAGCACAGCTGCCTTACAAAGGTAGGGCGAACCCTTTACTTTTGGCCTGGATCTTCATTTCTTTTCTTAGTTTTGCAGCTTGTTTCCTAACAGAAAGAGCAAGAAGTATTCTGTCTTCAAAATATTTCAAAACACCTTACAAAAATAGAGTAATTAAAGCTGAATTCTGCTCTTGTCAGTGGTCTCAGTGGAATGAGTTAATGATGAAACTACTTTATCTCAAAGCTTTACACCTAAGTATACACACTGGGGTTCAATTCAGAAGTCAAGACACTTACATATAGGTGTCCACTTGTAGGTATGTACAAACACACTAAATATCTAAAGTTTCCACTATAGTCAATGGAGATCTAGTTAATGCAGAGCCGAAGGATGGCTTGTCTAACCCTCAAGACAGTTCAAGGAGAATTTAGTTGCCTCAGTGTAAATATCTAGTGCCACTCTTGAGCGCTGTCTCCTGTAACCTGAGCGGGAGGGAGTATGCATATAGGCAAGTACGGAGAGGGGTGGCTAAACTGGAGGCTCTCAGAGGGGGTGGTGGAGACACATATCATATCCTGAGGTGTGGGTGAGCAATGGAGGGATGTGAGAACTGCTGCAGTGGGTGCTTGCCTAGGAAATACCGGGTGTACACTTCCCTTTGGTGAGGCGTTATGAAATACCAGGTTCAGAAGGGGAGGTTCCCTTTTCAGGGAGGTATTATGAAGTTCAAAGTGTTTCATGACTTTTGCTCAAAGCTGTAGAAGAAAACAATCTGTTGGGTCCATTCCCCTCTGTTGTTAAAGAAGGCTTTTCTTTTTATTTTTTTTTACCACTTGTTCTCATTCTTAAGTGATAGGATATTTATGCTCCCTTTGGCAGGATCAAGCAGGTTTATATGTGGATAGATGGAGATACATTTTGTCCTGGCACATTGACTAATGAAAACCCCCACAGCATGAAAAAAAATGTAATTAGATCAGTGTTTTTTGTAGCACTAAACCCACTGAAATAGTTTTGGTGTAATGATCTAGTACTCCAAGTGGTTTTGTACACTTCAGGACAAATACTGTCCTGAAAGATAAAAGGTGTCTTGTTAACATTTTGATTTTTTTCTCTGTGCATGAGTAGCTAAATTCTGTTGTTAAATAAGCAGAAACCAAGGGACCTGATTTCTCTGAGTAAAGCTTGGCACCATAAATAAACCAGAAATTCTGCTGGAATAATTGCCTTTTACATAATGACTCTCACTAATTGGCTTGCTAGAGAGGTCTGCGGATTTGCACTTTGGTTTGAAGCTCTGTGCTGTAAACAGATCATTGATTATGACCAAGCTTAAAAATATTCCCCAAAACATATGTCAAGAAACTATATTCTAAGCTCCAGGAAAGATCCAAAGCATATTGCCCATGCTGTAGATATATTTGGCCTGTTTATCTGTAGAGATGCRATGCAGCTGAAAGCTTTAGTATCAGCACCCTGATCTACAGGGTTAAATTCTTAAAAGAATTCCAGTTTATCAGTTAGGGAGCCAAGTAATATTATAATATGAGTTGTGGAAATTATCTTTTAATATGAATAATATCTAGTAAATAACCAAAGTACCTTGCTAGTGAATGGCCAATAGATTAGAAGTTCTTTTAATTTTTTTTTTTTTTTAAGGCAAATGCTTGTGGACAAGAAACAGTTTTTTAAATTGATATGAACTTATGAACAGATTGTTAAAAATCAATGAGATTAACAAAAATATAATTATATGATTAATTATGACTATATGATATATTAACAATACTATAAAATCTCATTATGTTATTATATTATATAATATAAAGGTCTATATTACATATACTATGTAATATATAATTATACCATAAGTAATATAGACCATTATATAATATAATAATATAATAATTAATATATCACTTCTGAGAAATAATTTAAGACAACATTAACAGTCGTGGATTTCTTACATGACACAGGATTGGCTGAGTGAAGTTAAATGAAGTGGTGATATGGTAGCTGAGATGTGAAGCAAGAGGCCAAGAAATTTATTGGCTTTGATAAGAGAAAAGACATGTTTGTTTGATATTATTATGGGGAATTTGAACAACGGGCAAAAATAATAACTAGGAAGGAACAAAATGTGGGACTAAGGACCAAATATTTAGAATGATTTATGACAGCTGTTCACAATACACATAACTAATGTCAGCTCTTGAAGCTCTGGGTTTATTTCAGCATGTCACTCATGCTGGAATCTTTTGGATTTTTTCAGTGTTTCTGGGCAGTATGTATTGTAGACTCTGCAGTTCAGGACAGAGTTCAAATACACTCTGTGAACCAGAAAGATCACTTTTTTCTCATGGAATAGTAAGAACAGTAGTTTAAACAATGTCCCAGTGAACTGGTTTTGCTTAAGCATATGAAATCCATCAGCAGGATTTTGTACAAATAAGCAGACTTCAGAATCATGTGTTTGGTGGTCCACARATGGCTCAGCACCTCGCAAGCTGTACTTTCATTAAGTAGCCTTTCTTAACATTGGAGATGAGAAGACAAAACAATTCCTCCTATATCTCATTTGCTTTATCTAAAGTATCTGCTAACTAGCACTCACCAGGAGATGGCTGAGCACAGAGTATACTGACCTTTTAGAGACATTTTGAAAAACATTCTTGAAAGACAAGCTTGCCTTGCTGATGGAAAGGTACAATTGTTGCTGACACAGAAAATTGCATTATACCTTTTCTGAACCAGTGATCCCTTTAAATCCTCTGTGAACCACTGGGGCCTGATTTTCCTCTTTCACGTTGTTCAGCATTATTGGTGTCAATAGTTTCTCCAGGTTGCTACTGCAATAAATGGGAGAAAAGTAGTTCTCTTGTCACTCTAAAACAGAGTTTTCTTTCTCATCAATAAAAGGGCAGTCAGTAAAGAGAAACAGGAGTGTGGTGGTTTAGTCAAAGTGGTAAGAAAATCGTTTTGGGTGAGATTTGACCTCTCCTGTGCACAGTGGATAGCACCTGACTCTCAAAGTCACAGGCTTCATAGAAATGACAATTATAGGGTAAGCTGGCATTCGGGGGTGGGGAGAAACAGTACATGTTTAACTGCGTGTTAACAGCGCTGCTTTGTGCTGGTTTGGCTAACAGCTGGAGAGCTCACAGAGCAGCGGTCTCCTGCAGTTGTACTTAGTCTTGAAGGAGACGGCTAGCACTGCATTTCCGAGTGATTCTGGTGCCAGCCATCACGGGGGCAGAATGAAGACTGAAATTACTAGATGTCCTTACAGAGTACCAGGACCTGCAGGTGCTTTGCTCTGCACCTCTAACCTTTCCGCATGTGCTCATCCCAAACCTGGGAAGAGAAGCGTCCCAGGAGGTGTAGACCACCAAGCTCTCCCTCGCCTGGGCAGGCGCTCCTCTGGCCGTGGTTTGGTGCATGGCTGGACATCTCAGTAGTCTCTGGATGATAGCTCTGCTCTCCACAAGCACTATCAGCACGTGCGCCCAATCATGCTGTCCTTATTTCTGAAAAGGGACAAGTGAACTCAGTGTGTGGACTTTGCCACCTTGTGTGTGTATTCACCAAAGGGTGTGCAGGGAATACTTAGCAGAGGTGGATCTAATCATAGAAAGTGACTGGTTTCCTCTCCATGGAGATAGGGCTCACAGAGCCAAGCAGCTGAAGTGCTGTCTTCTGCTATTTCTGCCACATGCTCCTGAAAGGGCTGCTGCTGCTCTCTGCCGGTCTGCTCGATGTCGCTGAGCTGTCCCGTCTTCTGGCAAAGACATTTTTCTGCAGACAGAAGCCACTGTTCACAGGCAGCAGAGCTGCTAGCATGGATCAAGGGGCTTCTGACTGCAAGAAAGAGGCTGACCTAAGAGCAGTCATTATTCAGGAATTGACTCTCTGCCCACCTACCAGGGCTGCAATTTCTGCATCCCTCTTCTCATTCTCTCCTATGTTTGATTTCAATTCTCACAATCACACTACAGGTTTTCCAGTCATACTGCTCTTTGCAATGCAGGGAAATAATGAAAACACAAATTTGCCTTTTAAAAATACAAGAAAATAAAAGGGACTTACCAAACTTATCCTCAAGAAGTGTGCAAGGCTGCAGTTGGAGGCCTACGGATAATCCTCAGAACATCATTACCTTAATGCATTTTCCGTTGAGTTTCAGCTAAAGGTGGCAAAAATTTTGGGAGGTGATGGCAGTACAAGTGGTTTAGAAACTGGATGATGTAGCAGTCAAAAATGCCACTCATCATGGGCAAAGGATAGAGAAACCACTAGGAAGGGCTATTCTGAAATACGAATGGGGTATAAATTTTTAGTGCTAGAAAATCTGATCAGGAAACACTTTTGCTCTTGGAAGTCCACAGATCATGGCTTAATACTTTTACTCAGTGAACAGTCTTCAGCCAAAAGTAGACCTGAACTCTAAAATGATCAGCAAGTAACTAGCGTTTGGCAGCCACCAAAAGCCACCTCCCTGGGTCTGCATGAGCAGACAGAGAGCTGAAATGGATGGCAGGGAAGGTGACTCAGTGGGATCCTCAAAGTGTTCCTGGGTAGAGGAATCGGTCTGTGATCTCTGGACTATTTGAATCAATGGATATGTCTAACGTCAACATTTCTATTCAGCCACCATCTATTTTTCACAAACCACCAAGCACTTTTGTCATGCAATATGGAGCTACATACCAGCTGTAGACCACCTTCTATGGTCTTCAGACCATAATCCATGAACCATAAATGCCTATGTGCAACATAGATAGGGAACAGAAGTGCATCCAATTTTTGGCATCCTTATCTTTGAAAAGGGACAGGTGAATTCAGTACCTGGAGCTGAAAAATTTTTTCCAGAATGGATCTCTTACTTTTGTTTAGCTCTTGAATTGATGCATATTTTAAAAATTATTAGTTAAATATAATAGTTTAATACTTCATCAAATATTTATATATTATTTAATAATCATGATATTACTAATTATCAGTGTTTTACATTAAATGAATTTGGCAGCTGGCTTCTCAAAAGAACTTACAGGGCAGTACTTGAGTCCAAAAAATAAAGGATCACAACCCTACACTATTGCCACACTTGTTACCCCACACGCATTGCTGTACACTGTGGAAAAAGTCCTCATTCCTTACAGATGAGCACCCAATATGATCTGCGGCAGCATGGGAAAAGTACAATCCCAGCCTTCATCTAGACCCCATGTGTTCAATGCCTCGGCTGCCTGTGTGGTTGGTGTAGAGAGAGGAACTCCTCTGGGAAAGGCTCTGGGCAGCAGAAAACCAGCAGAAACAGGAGCCCAATGGTGCTTCCACTCTGCTTCTACGGAGAGCCTGGGTGCTGGATGCATGTAGGGTTGCTGCAGGGGCAAGAGCTAGATGGTGAAGGCCTCTTGGGGGAAGTCCATGCCTACAGGGTTGAGGCTCCCTCTTGTTGAAAAGTAGCTGCTGAGAGAGGTGGTGGGTTTTGCACTGTACTCAGGGACTGAGAAATGTGCTTCTGAGGCATTTCTGAGCTGTGGTTCCTCTTCCCCAGACAGCACCCTAACTTCCAGCCTAGGAGTATTCAGAGGAAATGATGCTGGGAGATGGAGCCAGGTGGGAGAGGAGATCAAGGAAGAGTAGCCTCCATCCATATGATGAAGGTAGTACACAAGCAGGAGCACAATCAGATCAGAAAAGATAAAGCAAGAATCTGAAGCCTTGTGATTTGGACACATACGGAGACCTTGCAGGAGTAGAGCTGCATTTGGTTCCCAGCTTCTGCATGTGTGCATGGACCATTGTCTGCCGCTGTCTTGGTGTATGTATCTTGGGCGAGTTGTGTGCACCTCTCAGCCCCGCTGGTATTAGCAACCAGGCAGTACTAAAATGCAGACATTCTGGATTGTGCTCCTGGATACTGGGACATTGGAGCTGAATTTTGCCAAGTTTTATTTCTTTCCAGCTAATCTTTTTCCTTTGTGTCCCAAAATAGAGTGCTATGTGGCTTTCACAGTTCTGATGTGATCTTTCATGGCGTTTCCCACCATATTTCTATTATTTCTTTTACTCCAAAATGTGACAAACACATTGCTCATAAAATATTCCCTGCCTCCCCCTTTCAGTTTTCAGTGAAATAATAAAAGGCCTGCCACAACTCGCGTGCTTTAGTCCTCATTATTTCTGCCCGGTTTTCAACAGCCACTTCTATCGGGGAGTATAAAACCTCCAGATTCAGCTCACATGCCAAAGAAAACAACTGCAGTTCACAGAAATCCCTTAATAATTTCAGCAAAATGCTGAAGGAGGAATTTTGTAATTAAAGATTTCATATTTTCTTACTTGATGTTCCATACAGGGCTGGGAGGATTTTTTCTGCTGATTCCATGACACCACACCGGGGGGGGAACTGGTTGCACAACTGGCAAGTTTTTTATTGGAATAACTTTGTCATATTGTTATCTCTTAGATTCATGGAATAAATATTTACGTGTATCCTTTTTCCAGGCAACCTTCAAATCAACATTTTCCTCATTAAATTGTTGCAGCATTTAGCTTAAGTGCTTTGGCAGAAGAAATTAATTCTATCCCAAGTTTGTGGGTTAGTGTTTGGCAAACCTTAATACATAACAAATCAACATGTTTTTATCAGGATTCTGTGCCATGCATCCCGTGAGCTACTATGCTGAGTGTGGAGGATGGAAAGAAGCAAAACTTTTGTCATAGCGGAAGCTCATATGAATCTGATACCTTAAGAACAACTGCTCTTGCTCCATCTATGATGTGCATGCTTGTCCTTTTCACTAAACATCTGGGGCTCAGCCAGGAGGAACATCCTGATGTCTATACTCCCATTCCTGTATTTCAGGGACATAATTGTGTTTTCTCTCAAAGGAATTAAAATGGGACTGAAATTTATCCAATACCAAGTTCAGCAAATGATCTTTTGAAATCATGCAGGATATTAAATTTCTTCCCGGCTGACACGTAGGTATGGCCGGACAACGTGCAGCTAGCTTCTAGTGAAGCACACTCAGATGTCTCCTGTACAATTGCTCCTTGTCTTCTAGGACATCATTCGTTTTCCTCTTCTTGATGAAGAAAATGCATTTAGCAGTCTGAGCTGGAGCACCTGCATACTCCTTTGTGAGTTTTACACAATAATTCTTTCTTGTGCCCTAGACTAACCTGTTTTGCCCACAGAAGTTGGTCTGACATTAAAAGATAACTCAGTCCCCCATTTTATGAGCCTTTTCTGATAGGAATGCTTACTGCTGAAAGTGCTAAAAGCTCAGTCTTTGGAAAACTGAGAGCTCTACACGCCTTAAGAAGTGGAAGTGAAAAAAAGAAAATTCCTACCTCTCTATTCATTTGTATGCACATATATAATGACAGTCAATAACCACTGTCATTGATGAAGTACACGAATTAATAACAGGAAGGGTTCAATATATTATTGCAGCAGATTAATGAATGCCTGAGCATACGATGAAACAGTAAATTTAAAGATAACTTCTATATATTTATAGTTTTGTCCTCTTGTCTCTCTCTTCTTTTTATTAGAACCTTGGTTTGTTAGCCCATTTCTAAAACTCCTATTAAAATGTTGCTGTGAGGTGATATATTCCGTTGCATAATATTGAATTTTAGGACTTGCAGTCTAGCCATGCAGAAATCTTTGCTGAGTCAGCAGAATGGCAAGTGCAGAATTTCTGCAGAGAACGGCATCGCCTCCCCTGACTCACTCTGCCATAGAGTTGGAGTATAGGCTCAGCCCCAAGCCAGAGAGGGGGAAAGCTTTGAGGCAGACTTAACTGAGGCAGAGAAAAAGGAGAAAGCATAGAAAGAGGACATGAAAGCTGACTTGAATTTGCTTGATTATTATTTGGGGGACCATACAAATTTGATCCAATGTGGACAATTTTTTGGAAAGCAAGGTTGGAATGTTTATGGTTATAAATACTGAACTTTTTGAAAAAGAAAAAGATAGCAGAAAACTGTGATGTAAACTCTACCTGAAAAAACTAGAGTATTCCAGTAAGAATACATAGATGTACATTGATGCAGTTTGCACCCATATGGATTACAAGAACAAAATTATAGCAGAAAAAGGGCCCAAGATGTAAAGTAGACTTTACTCCATCAGGCCAGATTTCTACATCTATCTCCTTCCATCTTTTAAATTATTTTTTTACTTGCAACTCTGCACTTTCATGACATCAGCTGACACCAGATTATGCTCACATATTTGGATTTACATAATTTCCAATGAAGGTTATATATCTTTATTCATTGTCCATATATAGCTGAATATATCAATATCACAGTCACAAATGTACACACACATGTGTTCATATGGAATATTGTAATCCTAAAAGCAAAAGTACACAGCTTTATTTCTTGGAAATAAAGGAATTTAGGCAGTTAGTCTATGAGAAATAACATATTATGCTTCCTTGGCTTTTGTTTTTCTCTTCCTATTTTTTCAGTCTGAAATAGAGAAACCCACTCTGTTCAACAGCACAACTTCTAGATGCTTCAAAAGGAACACAGCAAAAATAAATGTTTAGGTTGAGTGCACTCTAGTCTGTTTAAAATAATTCATGGCTGTCTCACTGTGGGAGTAGTAATTATTGATCAACCTCTTTTTTTTTGTTCCTTTTTTAAAGTGTTGAAGTACTGTAACCAGCTGCATTTGTAGAGGACTTTGTGAACTTGGCTTATTCACTACAGCTCAGCCACTGCAAAGCTGATGAGGCTGCTGACCCTGACGACAGGAAGGTTACAGGCCTCACAAAGTGAATATAGGACACTGAAAGATGTTTGTTTTCTGCCATTTTATTAAAATGCATTTTTAAAGTTTAATTACTGGTACAAATAGCAAAGAGATCAGAGCAAGGAGTCAGAGAAKAAGCCACATTCTGTGGCTATTCACGGATTAATGAGTCTTTCATGGCAGAGCTGTACTGCTGTCTTGGTCATTGAAGATGCATTCTGCTAGTGTTGAGAAATTCCTTCAGTTTTCATGAAAAGTAACTCTAATCCTCCTTTGACTATCCAGTCCTTTATCTTGGGATCAGTCATTGGACAGGTCAGAAATCCTGCCTTGGAAAAGAAAATTCCCATCTGTACCTGCCATAATCTAAATTAAACACTGTATTCAAACCAGAGTATGTTTAACATTTAGACATTAGATACCATATTCATATAGAACATCTTTGGTTTTAATAAATAAATCTTTGGCCCTGCATCATAGGGTTTGTTAAAGTGTTTGTCTTGGCAATGTAAATTTGCTAATATTTCTTCTTATCTGTCTCTCTTTTGCAGCCGTAAGGGGACCCGGCAATATTTCCTATTTCCTTTGCTCTCTTTCAGCCTCTAYGAAATATACTCCAGCATGACTTTTTTTATTATATTATACTTTGAATGGAAATTACAAAACCCCCCAGTGATACTCATTTGTCCTAGTATTTAATTCTTCAGGGTTCTTTCAAATCTTGGCCTCCTTGCTGAGACGACCAGTCGGGGTGATAAGGAAATCGATCTGTTCAGGATATAAATACGTAATCAGTAGGAATTATGCAGAGTGTTTCAATTCATAAAGATGACTAAATATTCTCAACATGACAGTGAGCACTTGTCACCTGCATTTTATTTGATGGTGCTAAAATTAAAGACTCTCTTGCCATCATCGTGATTATATTTAATTCTAACAGAAAAGTTATGCAATAAGCACTTTCTGGACACTGTTTTGAAGAACTTACAGGATGGTGCAGGCTTCCTGCTCATTACTGGCATCCTATGAAGCATCTCTCATGCTTCCTCTGAAAAATGTCTTCACTGCTCTTCAGTCCTAATAGATGTCTCCCACCCTGCTGTTCCTCTTCAATCCTATAATCCATGTTGGAATGAAGCCTGCAAGAAACTGATGAAAAAAGCCAAAGTCTAGAGCTGTCTTGCACTCCAGCTGTGCAGAAAGCACAGAATGAGCATGTGTTTGCTAACAATATGTCAGTGGCTTTCTTACAAAATCTACAGGCAACCCTTTTTCCCCTTTTAATATTGAGAAAGGGGAGAGTCTCACATAATTATTCTGCTTGTAATTCTAATTTTGTCTGTCCCTGTGTCTTGTGCCTCACGCTTACCAGGGTGAAGATTCACCAGTAGGAGCAATTCACCCTAGCTGACATGGCTTTCAACTCCTTCTGCCTGGCTGCTTGAGGTGCCTGTGGGTCATCTCAACCACTGCTGCAGTGTATTTCATGCCGCTGACCACAGCACACTGTCAGATGCAATGGACACGCTTCAACCAGGCTGAGGGGGGCTGTTCTGCTGATATTCCTCATAGGAAGTTACAGAAGAGAGGATCATACAAAAATAAAGCTGGAGGTGACTTCAAGTGTTCGTCTAGTTCAAATGGCTGCCCCACTATAGCTTTTTTCTCTTTTTCAGAGATTTCCGGGGATGGGTATTCAACAATGTCCTTGGGCAATCCACCCAGTGCTTCACTATCCCTGTTGTTAAAAATTTTGCCCTAATGCCTAACCTGAATCTTTCTCACTGCCATTTAAGTTCATCACAGTGGGGTTAGCCTGGCTCAGTAGAAGTCCCAACAAAAATGATAGCCATTTCCCCCTGGGAAAAGTTGCATGTGAAAGTTTAATGCGTTTTGCCRGCCTGCCTGTGCATTCTGCATTTCTAAAACACTTAGAAGTATGTCAAGAGAAGTTGCATTTCTCCATTTAGTGTCAAAAGGGCTCTGTATCTTTTAAGTATAATGGGTAGCATCCAAATGCAAGGTCTTACGTGCCCAGTGCTTATAATCAGGTTGTGCATCGCCATCTCTCAGTTCACTGGAATGGATCGGGCATTCCAGCGTCTTGTACCTGGCAGGCTGGGTGGTACCAGGAGTCATTTAACTTTTGCAGAAGGGGTAGCAAGGGGGGTTATACCACCACTGTGGTCAAGGGAATTTGGAAATCTGCCTACACACTACACACCCTCCCTTGCAAGAAAATTGTCCAGGGACCCAGACAAAAATCATGGGATATTCTTCTACAGAGATGGGAAATGGGAATTACCTAGTTTTAGTAGAGTTGGTCAAACTGCCTGTCAAAATTTCCCTATAAATTCTTTGCTAGAAAAGGAACTGGAAAAGCAGACTGATCAACAGGACAATAGTACAATGTTAACCTCGATGCAGATATGACAACTGACTGATAACTAACTGATAACTTCTGTCAGCTTCTAGTCATCTTGTCAGTTAACATACTTGATTTTCATTTGGACCTGTGAGCGTAGTTATGATTACAAGGATAAAATGATAAAATATGTAACAGTTATAATACATTTAATCTTTTAAAAGTGGATTTTGTTTTGCTTATTATCTCATATCCAAACACGATTCTGAACCCAAGTGAGCATAAACTATTTGAAGATAAATGCCAGATTCTGTTGTTGGTTATATATGGTTTATATTTGTTTCAACAGCAGAAAATGTACATAGCTGACCTAAAAACATGTTTGCATGGTACACAGACTTTTGCCCCTACTTAACAAAAGGTTATTGCTGCCTAGATTGCAAAAACAGAGCAAAACAGATACGCACCGTGCTGTGAGCTTTTATTGTCTGACTGTGTCTAATGGTTGAACTGCCAAAACTAGCAGCAGGACTAGAATAAATTATGAACAGATGAAGAACTCTCTCATTCTTGTGTGATAATCCAGAGTTCCCTTATCTATAAATAATGATCCCAGGGTTTGCAAATGAGAAGCACAAATGTTATGTGAACAAATGGTAGGAAGCTTTTACATCCTTGTTAGAATGATCTTCTCTGACAAACCAAACACCAGATACCTAATCTAAACAGGATGGAAACTCTGTAAGTTAAATGTCCATGGTATATATATAACATGCTTTACATACTGAAATTTGGTGTGCATTTCTGTCTCTGCTTCTGGGTAACATTAGTGTTTTGTATTCATGAAATCTATTTCTTGTATCCAAATGTAACAGAAATACCCTGAGATATACTAGAGATATTTTCTGTAGGGGCATGGAATTTGCCAGTACCTCCATTTTGGTTTATTTCACGTACAGGGGCATTGTACATGGTATTGGGTACCAGGAAATTTTTATTATCATAAGCTACTACTTCTAATACTTCTGGAAATACAAATATTTCTTACAACAACTGAAGTCCAGATAAATGTGGAATTTTTTTTCTTTTCCAAAGTAACTATTTTTACTCACTTTAATCACATAGTTTCTAAGTGATCTTTGCGGGCTTCTGCTAGGAACACGAGAACATGTAGCTGTTGTGCAGGATTCAACTCTATTAATTTAGAATTGGAAGTGATAAGAGTGCAGCAGGAAAACATAATCAGATGTTTGTCCTGTTGTATTTTGCAAAGGAGAACTCGTGAATTTTCTTATAAAACTGCATTATTTGTAAGGACAGACCAGTGAGATCTTAAAAATTAGGGCAGCTCATGAATATGATGAGTCTGAGACTCACAGTCGGCGTTGTCTTTTTAGTCAAGAGAAAGCAGGTCCATTTTGCACAACAGATTGCTCAACCTAGCAGCTTATTCACGTAAGCAATACCATTGAAATCAATAGTTTTCCTCACATTAGTTTTGTTTCCTTACAGTAATTTTGTCCACATAAAGACTGGCATGCTTATTTAAAAGTGCTTATACTTTAGCTAATTCTAATTCTTCCTTACATGGATTCATACTGGTATAATTGTTTCCATGAAGAATTCACACTCCTAAATCAGGCAGCTATCCTCATACAAATTAGGACTAATAAAATGCATATTTGCACATTTTCTGTATTTGATGAGCAGAAGTTGAAATGGGACCTATGCTTCAAGCTGAATATAATGGGGAAAGAAAGAGAAAATGTCAATGAAAAGAGGGGAATAACAGACAAGAGTGTAGGAAAGATAGGAGGACGTTTAAAAGGTCCATCTTCTCTTCAAGTTTTGAAATGTTCTGGCCACTTGAAATCATTATTTGGAAGAATATATCAACTGAGACTTATTTTGACCATCACCTCAGGTACCTGCCCTCCTCTAGTTACTATGGTCCAACAAGGACAAGTTACTATGGTTCAACAAGGCCAAGTGCCRGGTCCTGCACTTCAGCCACAACAACCCCATGCAAAGCTACAGGCTGGGGGAAGAGTGGCTGGAAAGCTGCCTGTCGGAAAAGGACCTGGGGGTGCTGGTTGACAGCCGGCTGAACATGAACCAGCAGTGTGCCCAGGTGGCCAAGAAGGCCAACGGCATCCTGGCCTGTATCAGAAATAGTGTGGCCAGCAGGAGTAGGGAAGTGATTGTCCCCCTGTACTCGGCACTGGTGAGGCCCCACCTCGAATACTGTGTTCAGTTTTGGGCCCCTCACTACAAGAAGGACATTGAGGTGCTGGAGCGTGTCCAGAGGAGGGCAACGAAGCTGGTGAAGGGTCTGGAGAGCAAGTCTTATGAGGAGTGGCTGAGGGAACTGGGACTGTTTAGTCTGGAGAAGAGGAGGCTGAGGGGAGACCTTATTGCCCTCTACAACTACCTGAAAGGAGGTTGCAGCGAGGTGGGTGTTGGTCTCTTCTGCCAAGCAACTAGCGATAGGACGAGAGGCAATGGCCTCAAGTTGTGCCAGGGGAGGTTTAGCTTGGACATTAGGAAAAATTTCTTCACTGAAAGAGTGGTTAAGCATTGGAACAGGCTGCCCAGGGAAGTGGTGGAGTCMCCATCCCTGGAAGTATTTAAAAGACGTGTAGATGAGGCGCTTAGGGACATGGTTTAGTGGGCATGGTGGTGTTGGGTTGATGGTTGGACGCGATGATCTTAGAGGTCTTTTCCAACCTTAATGATTCTATGATTCTATGGTCTCCTTTTTTGGTTGTTTAATCTTTTCTCTCTTTCTTCCCATCCTTGTTTAATCTTTTAAATCTAATCTAGCCCAGTTTTTTATCCAGTTCTACCTACAGGGAGATTCTGCTGCTGTGGAGCCCCAATGTGGCATAGGGTAAACATCATGTCTTTTTAATGGGCAAGAAGTCCCCTACCATGGCTGAAAGCTGATGAATTATTTAAAGCGGCATAACTAAGGCATGCTACGATATGAATTATTCTTTATATACTTACATCCATTTGTTGCCTTGGCCCATCAACTGTACCGTCTGCAGAAATGTCAGTCCATATGAGCCTTTTAACTCACATACGTATGATTAGGACATATAACAAGAAGCTGAATGCGGACCAGGAGCTAAAATATACAAATAACATTAACACTTCTGCATATATCTGATGATAAAGAAAAGTAATCTAGAAGTTTCATATAGGAAAGATTGATAGGATCAAATAGGAAGATCAATAGATTTCCTAGTACAAAGTTGTCATGCCAGAAGATACCTTTAGCTACGGGTCAACGCAAGGATCTTGAATTTTGCAATTTTTTTCTTTTACTTATTGTATTACTATGGCTTGACCATATAGCTTGTAAACAATTTCCACAATATATTAAATGTGCTAAGCATGTAACTACTCACATCCTGCATGATGACAAGAATCCAAATTCAGTTCACGGGTGGAGAGCTCTAGAAATGAGAAGGACATGGGATTTAAACCCTGGCTGAAATATAAAATACTTGTCTTCGCCTGGTTCTGAAAATAGGCCCAGAAATCATAATTTCCTAGACTCTCTCAGCATGGAAGCTAATTGAATCAATCTGTTTTAATAACTTTGCAATAATTCTGGTGCTTTCAAAAAATAATTTTGTTTTTACAAAATGAAAGCTGCCTGAAGAAGTTGTATGAAAGATTTATTTGATGTACAGAATACCAGGCCTGGAAGCTCAAGCTGCCTTCAGACTTGTTTTGTATGCAAAACAAGTGGTCCTGTTTGTGGTCCTGTTAATCTAATAGTTGAAGTGTAGGGAAGAGATGGTAAATTGTAAAGAAGCTTGAATCAATTATTGTCTCTAGACAAATGTTACATCTCAGGCAGATTTCAGTTTTTGACTTTGTGAACAGGTTCCTCTGACTATATGTATGTGCTGTCTGAAGTTTCTTACTTGAGCGAGAAGTCGTTTTGGCTAACAAAAGAAGTCTATTACTCTTAAGTCTGTATGTTTGCTGCTAAACTAAACATGGGTAAAATAGTAAGATTAAAGAGCACAGCAGAAATAACTGGTTAATTGTAATTAACTATAATTGTAATTAACTATCTAGCTACATGAAGATCTTCCCTAGATGACAGTGTATGAAAATACGTAGTGCTTTCCATGCATATCCAGACAAGTAAAGTCTTCAATTGGAAAAGAAATGCTTCTACGTGGCCTTTTTGCTTGGCTCAATTTTGTTTGGATTGTGAATGGACCTTTGGCATGATTTTAAGCTGTGTTTAAACTGGTTTAAATTACGGTGACCTCAGTAGTCACAGAATATCTACAGTATGAGCTATGGGGTCAGACTTGCTATCCTAACCCTGACATGCTCTTTGTCATTCTTTGAGCTGATGGGACGCTCTTTTGCCAGCTCATGCTTCTGAACAAGCAGATTAACAACACTGAATATAGGCAAATGTAATGCCTCTGATGCTAATAAATGTGTGCAGATACTGAAATGAAAAGACTTTGGAGTTCATAAGCAATTACTGCAGTTTCCTATAACCAGCATTGCAGGAAGCTGCGCTTTTTCCTCAGGATGGTTCTATGTTTTTTCCAAATGTGTAGCACAACCAGGATGAGCATAGAGAAAGAAGGACCCATTACTGGATGCACGTACATTTACTTTTGCATTATGAGAAAATTTAGAAGTGTAACAAGTCTGGTGACATAAGTAAAAGTGATTGATAACAGTTTGTAGAGGGGGCTTGAAGGAGGCAAAAACCATAAAAAAGACCAAATTAAAAAGGATGTGTATGGAGTATTTGCAATTATTATACACCCAAACCTGAGGCTTAGGAGAGATCTACAATACAGATTCTGTGTAAGCTCCCAGATTTCCAGTGACTACAGGATCTTAGAATCTGTCAAATCAGCATCTTTATTTCACAGCATATACTCATGGGATATTTCAGTTCCAGCCTAGCAAAAGAAAAAAGACAGCTGCCATGATCTCTGCTTTGATGTTTGCAAAAAAGTGGAGTGGTCAAGGATTTCTGAAAGGAGATTAGTAAAATCACATATACTCAAGTGAAGTCTTGCCAGGCTACATTTACTATGCAGGATAAATTTGATTTGCCAAAATGTGGAATATAGATTACTAGATTAATGAATTAAAAGAACAGAGCTTGCTGTCTGTCTTTTGCTCATTTTCTGTCTCACGGGAAGAATAAATTATATTCTGTCTACTTGCTGGAATAATTAAATTTTGAAAAGCATGCAAGTACAGTATTGAATAGTTACTCATCAGTTTGCTGTTTTGCTGAACTTTCCTTATCACAAAGTCAACATCAGTCTCTGCACCTAGCCATTACGAAGAAATAAATGCCCCACTCAAGCCATAATTTTTGCTACCTTTCCTTCTGATTTAGAGAGTAGGTCCAAACTGGGATTTTTGAATTATTTTCATATTTTTTTCCATTTCTTGCTTCATCACATTTTTTTTTTTTCACTGACTTTGGGTCCTGAATCAGTTTTGCAGCTGTCAGTGAATATTTAGAATTTTGTCTGTGAAATCTGTGGGACGAAGGCATCTCACACAGAGGAAGAATCCGGTGAGAGGTCTTCATCCAGGGCACAGCGAAGCTTGTGAGATCCTTTCTTATGATTTCTGTGGACACACAAGAGGGGACAGAACAGCCACTGCTCATTTCAGGCAACAGGTAACTATACTTTGAGTGGAGATAATAGTGGAAACAATCAGCCTCCAGAAAAAAGGTACATGCTGAGGCATATTTGATTGTGCGAGAAAGAAGCAGGACAATCAGCAAAAAAAGAGAAAAGACAAAAAAAAGTTGTATGTTGCATGATACTAAGAAAAAGAGAGATTTGGGTCTTACAGGCAGGCAGAAAAGAGGCTTGGTGACAAGGAGAAAGAAACTTTATTGCACTGTTTGATTCCACATATGGGGCTCCAAAGCAGGCATAGTCTTGATGGAGGGGAAGGAGCAGTTCGTCCTCTCCAGTCTTAGGGAGGCCATGTTTTACTGGATGGGCTACTGGAAAGAGGACTGCAGGTCTGCTAGTTTCCCTGCTAAATTAATGTCGTGAAGGGAACATGAGTGCTTGCATTTTTGTCGTTACTGTTGTGAATAAATGGGACCACATATAAGAAATACCTGACTTCTTTATCAATTTCTCTCTCTGGTGGAAACAACCTACAGGACTGCAAACCCTGGCTGATAGTCCAGGACAGGTAAAAATCTCTCTATATATAGATTCAGTGTGTATTCATAGAAATATTTCTCCTCTGAGATGGTCCCTCTGCAAAACTCCTATTTCTGTCAGTTTAGATTAGCCTTCTAAACTTCAGAGCCAGCAGCTAACAAGCTTAACAGCACAGCCTTGTAAATCATCTGTCTTGCAAAAGCACTTATGTGGAGGAGCTGAGCATCTCTGAAAATCAGGCCATTTCATTTTACTGGCTATATATGGATGCAGCAACTGAAATTAGGCATACAGAAATGTTAGCAGTGGGATTTTCTGAAGATTGATGGCTGCTTGGTTATTAGAGCATGCTCCGAATGCTTGTTTTGTGCCAGGAAAGATATGATGGCAATACTCCACTAGCCAAATGCACAGAATGACCTTTTTGAAATGGCTCCAGCACGGGATGGGGCTGACGCAGCAGTATCAGTGCAGGCAGGTGGATAGTCAGAAACTCAGGGGTTCAGCTGACGCAGAGGGTAATTTTCAGCTAAGAAGGTGAACTCTAGATTTGGTAAGCTTGTGTGGCCACCCCACAGCCCTGAAGGAGAAGCGTAGGGAGCTGGCTTGGGCATGTCAATGGTGATGAGGGTATATGGCTGAGAGTAGGGGTCAGGCAACACTAAGTGTGTGCTCAGCCAGTCATTGGCAACCTTTAAATGGTAGAGCATGTAGCTTTCCAAGTCAAGGATAATGTGCTCGAGGGAGCTGGGATCCTTTGCCTTTCAAAAATAGTTCTCAAGCTACTGCTTTCGAAGTTTGCAGCCCAGTGCCAGCTTGGCTGTGTGGCAAGCGAAATCTGTGTCCTCTGTGCCGCAGGCTGCTGGCTCTGCCACCAGGCCTCTTGCCCAGGGATCAATATTTAAGCTCTGCCCCTAAAGTTGGCATGGTTGCTGCCCATGGGCACAGTCTTGTGTTGAGCAGCCAGTGAGACGGTCTGCAGCATTCATGGATATTCGATCAGCTTCCCACAGAGCTCTGAACATCAGTGAAATATCTTCTTTTTCAGTGAATGGGACAAGATCATATGGGCTCAGGCTGGTGTGTGCTGGGGACTGTGTCTGCATTTGGAACCAGGAAAATAAAACCTATTGAATCTTTGCTGTGTGGCATGTAGCCTGCCCAGTGTGCTCTAACCAGGTCCCACGAACAGAGGGCAGCTGCTGTGCTCAGGATTCAGCAAATGGGACCCATCTGCTCTGCTCCCTCCAGGCTTGTCTCTGGCTAGTGGTACAAGTTATCTTCCATCAAGCGGTTGTGCTGTACTAACTGCAGACACTGCTAACTAGTGTGAGCTCCCCAGGGTGTAAGGAGGAACAGTGCTGGTCTTTTTGCAGTTCTAAACTAATTGCTGTGACAAGCTACTATGAGGAGAAGAGAAGTGTGATCCCCCCATTTAAGTAATTGCAGTCTGAAATAATTAAACCTTAATTAGTGAGTTGTTCTAACTTGCTCTGGCTCATGGTCTTGGGTGCTCAAGAAATACCAGCCAAGCCATGGTTTGATTTGGACAATTGCTTATTTACCAAACAAGGGCTTATGCCTTGCTTGACGGGTGGGATTCTGCTTTCAGCGAAATCAGTGAAAGTTTTGTTGTTTTTTTTTTTTCTCTGAAAGGTTTGATTTTAAATAGTGACCATTCAGTGGTAGGAGAATAGTTGTTTTGTGTTAATATTGCTATAAAAGCTACAAGCCCCAGATTGTCCCACTGTATTGACTCCTTCACTGTCACTACTCTGCCTAAGTGTTTGCAGAAAATAAACATCTGAAAGGGAAGGTACTTTGAAATTACTTCCAGAAATTCATGGTTGCCCCTCTCTGATGAGCAGACTTGGAACCAAACGACTCAGCTCTGCACCTCAGTGGTGGTGTTATAGCTGAGGCCACAGATGCCTGCTTCTGCTTTTGGAGATCATGCCCGCTCCTCCCTGGCATTGACTTATGATCTGATGTTAGTTTAATTTAGTCACAGCACTGGCATGGTACTCTGTGATCTCTGTTTTCCATCTGCTAAAGGGTTCATTCCATTTAGAGGAGAGAATGGTATCCAGAGTCATTGGGCTGGCAGCAAGAAACAGAGGCTAAGGCGATAACAGTAAATAAAAGAGGGCTAGGGCACAGGTTCCAGCACTGGCACACGATTGTCCAAACTGGCTGTTAGCATAATCCCTGGTACGGGTTTTGGCATGCATCAACTACCTCTCTCCCGAGGAATGCCCAGGCACAGCCTGGATGGCAGTGTCTGTCAGCGACTGTTCCTAAAAAATCAGTGCGAGTGAGGGAGGAAGCCGTACAGATTCAAGGTGTGCTCTGCCAGTTAGCCTCAGGGCCCATGGTCCCTGGCCCGTTTTACTCACTCATACAGACAAAGCTGAAGATTCCAAACATCTGATCCCTTTTTCCTGAGTCTGAGAAGCAAGAACATCTGTAGGAGACCTTAGCCTTGGTACTCTAACGACAGAGCTGCCCAGGAGCTTTCATAGCCTGAGATTTTAGAGATTTCTTTTGTAATAAATGCTTAGGCTATGTACAGTTTTATGCTGGAACTGGATGATGCCCTGTCTTTCAGAGGCTCTGTAGGAAGTCTGCACCCTTTTAAAGAACTACATGCCATGCTTTGTGTACCACAGGTGCAGTATATCCCAGGTAAAGCAATAACAGCTGGCAAACGTACACATCCTTGCAATCAGAGTCAGTCTGCAGCTTTGCCATAAATTACATAGCAACAAAAGCTATAAGGCATTGTTTTATTCTTTGGAAAGAAAAATGCCTCTTAGGCTGGCTAGATTAACACCTTTGAAATTAGCAGAGCAATTTTCTTCGTGCTTTGGGAATTCACAGTGAGGGATGAGCACAGCTAATGAACCACTTTTAAGGAGTCTAAACTTAGCTAAAGCCTGTTCATGAATCCCTTCGATAATCAAGAACATCAGCAGAAGAACAAGGTTAAAAAGACAAAAGCCTACAGCTCGACTTTACACTGTGTACAAATTAGGGAACCAACTCTTACGTTTGATCTTTTAAGTAAAAGGGTAAAATATGGTTACATTTATACTTCCCTTTGCCTCTCATCACCTCACTTCTGTCAGTACGATTTGAATGGTGCTGATTTGTGATGCCACTGCTTTATACATCAGCCCGGCTGGATTTCAGCTACATTTCCACGTTGCCGTTGCCATGTCCTGTCTTTGAACTGAAATGTTTGCAATTTGTCCTGCTGCGGCTTCTCCCTGTGACTGCGAATGCACAACCCAGCAGATATTATTCCGTTCTTCCTGGTTACTGGAGAATGAAATACATTTTGGTTCTTCTCCTCAGCAGACCGAGCGCCTGTATTTGCAGTTAATGGGAACTTGAAGCCAGGCTGCTCCACGAGCCCCATCCCAACTTCATTGAAAACTGGGGATGGGCAGCACTTTGCAAAGCTGAGCCTTATAAGCTGGCAATACTACTTGCAATGAACAGACTATAAAAGGGCTCTATTTAAAGGGAAGCAAAACTCTTGAGCAGATTGTCTTTAATGTGCCTTCTTTATAGAAAGAGTTACAACTGCTTTGTTGTTGTTGTTGTTGCTTTTTTTTTGAGGGATTGCACCACTGCTATTGTACTGATTAAATTTGTCCATTTGTTAAGCAATCTAAATTGCCTTCATTCCCAGCTGCTGCACAATGTAACTGTAATAGTGCAGATTGTTTTGCAGAGATGGCTTGATTTTTGTGGTAGGTTATATGGTAATGAATTGTTTGTCAGAGAAATTTAACTGTAAATGCAACAATATATGCACAGATTGAAGTAATGAAATTTGTGATCATGATAATACTGCTTTTCTATTTTGTGATGTAGTCAATCTGTCCTTCTCTTAAAGATAAAAAGCCAGGTTTGATGACTACTAAACAAAAGAACAGATGTTCCCTCCTCAAATTTGAGCATACAGAGTGTGAAACTGTTTTATATAACCTAGTGAGAGCCCTCTGGGAAGGATGTATTTATAAAATATTTTGGATCTGGAAAAGCAGAAGGTAATTATAAGACCGATTATTTTAAGTTTCAGCACTTAAGCACAATCCAATATTTGTCTGTAAACTGTTTAATCACCTCTCTGAAATTTTTCAGTCTCTTGCTAACAGGAAGACTGTCTCCTTGAGCAATTTTAGCAAGAGCAGGATAGCTGCCTTATAATGGCTGCAAGCCGGGATGTGGTACAGATGAGAAATCTGCAAGAAACTTTTTTCCTAGAACTTGTTTTCATAGCTAGCTATTACAGCAGAAAGGCTATCTGGGAATCAGCACTGAAAATTACAGCAAAAAGAACCATTTGGGCAAATATCAGTAAACTTTCCTATGGTGTTGTAACACTTTTTCAGTAAATGGCTTGTGCATTAGGGGAAGGATATCATCAGATCATTCTCAGACAGCTGTTGCTGGTCAGTCCCACAGCTCTGGTGTGAGGCATAGAGGACAGGGCTCACATGGAAAGATGAAACTTCACATGGTGCCATCCCCATCTCAGCTTGTTCYCTAAGCTCCCTTTACTGTCAGTGGAGAGAAATATACACTCTGGAAAAGCAGGCATCCCTTAAAGTCAGCAAGGAAGAATAAGAACCTCCAGAAAACGATGATCTCGTCTTGCCCAACGTAGGCAGAGAATGAGTGTTTATCACCTCCCACTAGAGCAAGACTTTATCTCTCTGGTGACTAGAAGAGAAACCTCAGGTGGCTAAGGCAGATGACTGCTTAGATAACTAAGACCAGGTGAAATAAATCCTATTCAAGCATTGGTGGAATTGTGTCAATGTGCAGAGTACAGTACGTCTTACTTCCCTTCCAAGCATATAAGCACTTTTAACCATTTATGCTACATCCAAATGAAAGGGTGCCATGCCACACCATAGTTTTAGAAATATTAGCATTATTAAAGTTCTCCAGCATTTGAAACACTTTTAAAGCTTCCCTGCACCTGTTTTTCCAGCTTAATCTTTAAAGAGCAAGCAGTTTCCCCTTACACTCTTACCTTTTCTCTTCATTTCTCCACTCTTCTCTCTGATGGTAACTTTAGACTGTAGTTTAATTGCTGCCTGACCAGCATTGTATTGATGCCAGGTTTCGGAATGAAAGGTTAATATTGTTTTATTTCATTGAGAATGGCTGACTAATAACAAGTTAGTGTTTGTAACTTAGGGTGGATGCACTTATTTTTCGGTCAAAAATGTCATTTTTGAAGCCTTTACCCTTTATACATTTTCAAATCAGCCAAGGTTGCAGCTTTTGAAAAAATTCAAGGGAGACAAAAGCAAACCAAAATAAAACAAACCCCAAAGTGTCTTCTGCATGAAGGAGAAATTAAAGTAGCTTTTTTGCATCTCAGAACCATATATGATTATTATTAATATAGGTGATGAAAGAAGTCCTCACAGAAATTACTTAAACAGCGTAAAATGAATTCTGATAAATGTTAAATGACGCCAAAATTGCTTTTGTGATCTGTGAAGAAATCTGGGTTCATTTTTGTCCCTGATTTGCCAATTTCTGGTCCAGAAGACACGGCACACAGAGGAGAGCAGCAGAAACCTGTAGTATATCGTATTATGGGGACGAAGGTGATTTCAGATCTGGAGGCCAAAAGTGTGGAATAATTTTCTTTAACAAGCCTCTACAGAAATTAACTCRGGGCCCACTACTGAAGAAGGCTGAACTTCAGTGCCTGTTACCGCAATTAGGATCAGGCTTTCCGTGCCTCCGCGAGCAAACCAAAACCTTCCACTTAACTCCCAGAGTTCACATCCAGCATTGATGAAATGGTCGAGAGGCAGAAGAAAACATTCGGCAATGCCTAAAGCAAACAAGAGGTCATGGTTTGCTCTAGGAGGCAGACAACAATAACGATTTACTCAAGGGAGAAGCCTTATGTAGGCAAGTATGCAATCATACACACTCTTTCCCATACCTCTTTCTAAAGGAACTGGGCATTAGATACATTTTCCAAGTTGACAGAAAGTGGCCTTTTTTCAAATTCAGAACTTAAATGAAAAATTGCCTGAAGTGKKWTKGG
>JAYKAV010003205.1:76159-119634 GCA_035582835.1 Phoebastria nigripes | reverse complement strand
CCMAWMMCACTTCAGGCAATTTTTCATTTAAGTTCTGAATTTGAAAAAAGGCCACTTTCTGTCAACTTGGAAAATGTATCTAATGCCCAGTTCCTTTAGAAAGAGGTATGGGAAAGAGTGTGTATGATTGCATACTTGCCTACATAAGGCTTCTCCCTTGAGTAAATCGTTATTGTTGTCTGCCTCCTAGAGCAAACCATGACCTCTTGTTTGCTTTAGGCATTGCCGAATGTTTTCTTCTGCCTCTCGACCATTTCATCAATGCTGGATGTGAACTCTGGGAGTTAAGTGGAAGGTTTTGGTTTGCTCGCGGAGGCACGGAAAGCCTGATYCTAATTGCGGTAACAGGCACTGAAGTTCAGCCTTCTTCAGTAGTGGGCCCCGAGTTAATTTCTGTAGAGGCTTGTTAAAGAAAATTATTCCACGCTTTTGGCCTCCAGATCTGAAATCACCTTCGTCCCCATAATACGATATACTACAGGTTTTAGATGGCTCAAAATGTCTTTCCTTGCAGTTGGAACAACTCGGGCCAGTGTCCAGTATACAACTTTTCCACGGTTACCTAGCGACTGAGTGAAAAGAAATATGTGCCCTTTACTGAGCTTACCTGAGAAGATAAATGCTTTTCAGCACTCAATGAACCTTAGACAGACAAATTAATAAGAAGCTCATCTCTAATGGAAGGGAAAAAAGAATCGTCATTTCCATTTGGTGATACTTGTTTCTTCTTCCGAAACTGACAAGGAAAGGAATTGGAATCTTGCATTGTTTGGTACTAAGTGAAGGATGATGCTTATTCTTACCTTTCATTTATTTCTAAAACRGTAAAGTTAATTTTGGTTTATGCAGTTTACAGATTATTGGCATTTTATATTTTAATTATTTATCCAACTGATAAGAATATCCAAAATAAATACACCAAATGCATAAAATGAGGAAGAAATCTCACATTTCATGTCAATTTTATTTATAAGTCCTTTTACACACCACCAAAATTAAACAACAGACATAATTAGGTATGTGTCACATAGTAAGAAAAAATCTTTTCTGACAAATTGCTGATGACTTTTTTTTTGCAGGGGGCAGCATGTAACTGTTATTTAAAAACACATAGTCTATAACTCCCATCAAAGTGCCTATCTACAAACATTATGCTCTGTATTTACTGAAAATTCAAGACAGTTTGACAATCTGTAGTTTATTTTTAACACAAATGCCCCAAACAATTTAATCACTCGGTGAATGGACTCCTGTAAAATATATATGATGAAGCCCATAGGTATTCTGTGACAAGTTTCATGTTTTCTGTCTTTGATTTTACTCTCTTATCTTCCCCAAGTCAACCTTTGAGTAATAGACCAATGTATTTGTATTATCAGTCTTCAGTAGTAGCCTTGATGTTCTAAGGTTATGAGCATGCCAACGTCCATAGGGAGAGACAATATCTTCTATCTGACTGATTTAATGAGAAAACTAGACTGGCTTTCAGTGGCACAGACTGTATCTGAACAGTCAGGTACCTGGATGTTTGGTTTTCTTCCAGCAGTTCCTTACCTTGAATTCCCTGTGTCCTGTTGACTCTTGTTCTAGTTGCACAGTCATCACAAACAAAGGTCTGTTTTTAACTTTTGCCTTTGTCTCAAAAATTTTTAGTGGAGGAAGTAACCACAGGAAGGTTACTGTGGATGGGGTATTACATGTTACATATAACTTTGTACTGCAAATGATTTTTTAAAAAAACAAAATTCAGTATGTTCTCTTTTAAGAACGTAAGCCCAATTTTCCAGATAAAATCCTGGCCATCCTGACATTAGTTTTGGCATTTGCTGTGGTACAGCTAGGATTTCACCTTTCATCTGGGAGGCTTGTTGGGTTGATTACCAGTCCCTGAAGACCAGGATCTTACCAGGTTCAGAAAGAGAACGGTTGCCTGCTGGTGTCATGGCAATTGTACCTGTAGTCATTTACACATACAACTTTGTGAGTTTATGATGGATATATGACTACAGCTCTAATTTTGAAGCACTAACCCTATAGTTAATTACACATGGCAAGTCATATTACTGTTGTACAAGTAGTATAATACCTGTGGCTGTGCTCTAGCAAGTTCTAATTTGTACAGACCCCCTTGACCTCCCTGTGATTATAGATGCATATTAAGGTATAAAGGATAAATGTGACCTGCAGACCTACAGCTTGAATTTGGAGTACTTGTACATAGTGTTCATCTTAATGTGTGCTGATTTAGGATGTTTAATGCTGATTTTAGGATTATTAATTAAAATATGAATGAATGAGTTTTTCTGGAAGAGATGAGTATCCTGGATTTTTGATAGGGAGTTGTGTTTTTTATGAAACACTCCTCACATTTCTGCATCAAGTTGAATTCTTATCCATCCATCCTACATCTGGGCATTTTTAGCTGTAAGAACAGGAAAATAAAGTACCTAAAAGTGGGAAGAAAGTGGCAAAAAACCATTCTATCTCCAAACTATAAGGCTGTTATCCTTTATAAGTAATCTTTCATCAATTTTTGAGCAAGTAGCACTGTAAAAGGAATCCTGGAAATAAGAAATAGCTTGATTGACAGACTGTGCAGACTATTTACATTATGGGGAATGACTAGAAGTCCTGGAACTGTGTGTATTTATTTCTTGAACTATATAATATGTTAATCCACAATGGAGAATAGAAAGTCTCCTTTACAGTACTTAAAGGTAACTCAAACCTTTTGCTGTGTTTCTCTAGATAGTAGTCATGAACTTCTGAAATTGTGGCTGGCTGCAGCAAATTTCCAAATGATTTCAAAGACAGAATTTTCAAACAAAAATCTGAACATAGAGCAAGAATAGACAGACACTCAATTAGATAATCCAGTGGGTGCACAGCAAGTTACTTATGCAGGTGTGTTAATTCAGCAAAGACTTCAGCACATGACTTAATCTCATATGGTTACTACATAGCAAAATGAAGGTGATGGTCTGGGTTAAAATTAATCTACGCTGAAGTTTATCTTACTAGCAGAAGAGAGGCTACCTGTAAAAATATGATATGGGCTAGCAAGGAGAATGCAAGCCATCCGTGGACTTTGAACATGGCATATTTTCATCCTTAATTCCTCTGATGGCTGTATTACTGGGGGTGGGTGGCAGGGTTTGGGGATTTCTTCTTGACTTTTTTGTTCTGTTATGGTTCTTCTGAAGATGCCACTTCTTAAAGAGAGATCTAATTTCCATCTAACACAGGGCCAGCAACACAGCTGTAAAAGGGCACTGTGTCTTATACTGTGCCTCAGATCAATAACCAAAGTTTTTTGCAGTGCAGTGTGGCAACCAGTATGCCTTTCTCCTCTCTGATTAACGGATCTAGCTCCAGTGTTGGCTTGTGTAGAGTTGATGTAGCTGTCTCTGGACCTGTGGCAGAAATTGGCCCAAGGTGTCCCCAGGTACCCGCAAGAAAAGCGTGCGTATTAGCCATGGTAGCGGTGCACTGTGCGGAGCTCCCATCTGTCAGTGTGAAGCTTGGTTGGTGGATTTGTCCATCCCTGGAGGGCAGACAGGTCCCATCCGGAGCTGGCTGTGTGGTAGATGGGGAGCGATGGTGTCCTTCTAAGACAGATAGAGCACTTTGTATGTACGAAAGTATTAATGCCTCACCAAAAATTTTGGAGTGTGTTTTGGAGTATGGCTCTCTGGTGTTTAAAAGCCTGGTTCTGTGTAGGTTCTTCTTTAGGCACTTTCGTAGATCTGGACCATGATCGTTTACCCATTTATGACAGTCATACAACTTAAGATGAAGCAAATTTTACCTACAAGTGTTTGATTAGGAGCCACTGGGGCAATCTACTCTTCATGTCTTGAAATCTAAATTTAACCCACTTGTAGAGAAACACAGATGGATCWCTTGCAATTTACATTTGAGGAGGGCCTGTATTTGCAATGACAGCGAGCTGTCACTGTAAAAAAAATCATCAACTATCCAAAATAGGTTTTAAAAAAGCAAAGAGGAAGATTTATGGTTCTTTTGTGATGGGTGAAAGGGAGAAGTCAGTTGGTATGTTATGTGAAGTAACAGCTGGATTAAATATGGAAGGACACTTTCTGCTGTTTACATCTAGGTGATATAATGGTCATGTGAAACCCTTGAGTAAAATTTGTCCCCCAAAAGCTGAGATTCATAAATTACTCATTGAAGCTTGGATTTGCTTTCACTGCATCAGAGACAGAAAAATCTAAAGCCAGTCCCTGAAGAATTAAAGTGTTAAACCAGCCAAGTCCCTCAAATATGCAGCATATCCATGTGCTGGTTTAAAATTTCACTCAGTAGCATAGATGTGAAACCTTCCTCTGAAGTCAGCGGAGTTATTCTCAGTTGTAGCAATGGAAAAGAAAGCACAATATAACTCACTGTCTGGGGGAAAAAAAAAAAAAAAATATTTGCTATGACTGAAGTACAGAAAGTGTTTTATTATTTTGTCTAAGTAATATCTTGACATTGCATTGTTATTTGAAAATTGCTCCAAAACTTGCTGTTTCTTGAGTCTGTGATAGCACCTGCAGGGCTGACATATGTGCAGTGAATGAGACATCTGGTCTGGAACAAAGCTGTCTTTTAGCCCAGAATAAGCATCACTTGTTCTTCAACCACAAACAGCAGACAGAGGTAGGGATGAAAGCCAGGTGAATGTTTCACAGTGCATATCAAAAGTGATTATAATAATAAGAGCTTACAGGGCATGCGATTTAATCGCCTCTCCAGAATCCAAGGCATTCGTCTGCTTTTTGTTTTCACAGAGACCTCACTGGGGTTAACCAGGTTTGTTTTACTAGCTGAAGATGACGTTGCAGCCCACCTCATGAAGCTATGTGGGGCGGTATCTGCGTAAAACCTCTTTTCTCTTTGTCCAGCTGCCCACGTTTGGCAGATGGGACTGGGAAAATGTGGTGTGGTCTCTGAAGGACTCCTGCTCTCCTTCCAGTGGGGTGCTAGCATTACCTGCTGTGTTGAGTATTGGTGATGAAGCCTGGCGAATCTCTCCCCATGCCCATGAAGGCAGCTCTCTCCATGACTTTGCCTCTGACCTGTGAGAAGGTGCTAGATGCCAGGGAAGAGACTGTGGGCCAGGCTGGGAATATGCCTTCTGGCAGGGATAGCTCGAATGTGGTACCCACCTGGCACCAGTGCATCCCCCTGATGCTCCTCTCCTGCTGGCATCCTGGCCAGGCTGGCCAACTCTGTTGAGCACATGGGACTGCAGTGCAGGAGAGGTTCCACAGTGACAGGGGAGCTTTAGCTTTGTCTCTGCAAAATGATTAAGAGGGAATGAACTGCACGAGCCTCTCAGTTTATGGGGTTTGACAGGACTGTTGAGAATTGAAGGGAATAAAACCAGACAACCCTTGATATTCTAGTCCTTGGCACCCTTTGAGAGGGCACAATATGAATAAACTGGGATGTGGCAAAGTCAGTATTCAGCCCTGGGCCTGCCAGACATTTTCATTGCCCCTAAAATTTATAAAAGCGACAGGGTTTGAGTGTAAACATTTGAAATAGGTCCAGCAGTTGAAACATTTTTGGATGCTTTGCAAATTAGAAACAATTGGCAACCTGCTGGCAAAAATGTGGTTGCTGACTTTGTGAACTGTGTCATTTCTGATAATACAGGCAAGAAGTACTATTTTATATCCCAGAGGACTGTTCGTGAAAAAGAAAACCTCCCCCTCCCCGCCCCCCACTTTTCTTCTGGCACGGCAACATGATCACTGTACGGCAGAGTTGGGTGCACAACAGGGAAGACACACTTAGTGCTCTGCCAGTTACTTGCTTGCACTGGGAGAAGGAGGGTGATGACTTGTTTGGGACTGAATTTGAGTTCTGTTCAGGGTTTGGGCTTCTGACTTCATACAGCCTCTTAGAAAGGTAGTAAAAATTTAATTCCTTTTTAGACACTGACTCTTGGGAAAGTCATTTCAGGGCCTGGTGTGATAGATGGATTTTCCTGACAGAAATATTTTTGCAGGCTTCAGTGCAGTTATGTACCCTATGGGCTTAATACATCTGGGAAGTATCAAACCTACTGTGCATGCATTGATTCTTCATAGTAAGTTAGTCATCCTGAGCATGTCAAACACACAGCAGAAACATGGATCACCTATGAAGTCCATGCACTAAAATCAAGCCCCCCCATTCCCAAAGAATCAGACTTTTGAATGTGTACTGAAGAGCAACCTTCCTCCCCCATGAACATCTCCATTGCTTCTGGATGCTGGGCAAGCCAGAAGTCATGGACAAAAGCAGTGGATCCTCACGTTCTGCCCAGCTGGCATTTCTGAGTTGGAGAAGTGAGTGTGGCAAAAGAGAGCCTCTTGGAAAGAATCACTGTGGGAGAGAGGCAGGAGGTGGGACCAAAGGGATGCCATGAGAGGCTGCCTGCAGATCTTAAGAGGAAGAAATTCTGTGGAAGAGGACTTTTTTTCATGTTATTTCAAGCTAGTCCTGATAGTTGCTTGGACAAATTTACCTGGACACAGCCTGCCTTTTTCAGGAATGGCAAATCCAGGTAGAAGTCCCATGTTTTGCTTTCAAAGAGCTCAGTAGATATATTGGCCTGCTGGAGGGACAGCATATGCACAACTGAGCAGGAGATAACAGGATCTCTGCTTGAATTTCCATTAGGTTTTCAGCACAAATATTTCACTAATCTGCAAATATACTATGGTTCATTATTAAAGCTGACTTCTCTATTAAATTCTCTAAGTACTTTTTACAAGGTTGCCACTAGCATCACCTAAGACACCCATTAAAGGTAATTGAGACCTGCCTAGAATAAATGTCTTTATGTAAGACCAAAGGGAAAGGGGTGAAAAGAACAGGCAATCCTTAGAACAGATTAGCATCACTAGTGTGACTTTCTGCCTCAGAAGGTCAACGATGTTGACTTCATGTTATTTATGTTCAGATTTTACAGGATTTTAGGAGAGTGTGAAAGGTCCTCCCCAGACAACCATATTGTCTTTCATTCCCTGATGATCTTCTGTTGTCACCTACTGTTGGAGCTTGCATGGTTTATAAGAAAACAAAACTCCTCAGTAGGATGCCCATGTAGAACAAATTTAGTAACTGCTCTTACCTTTAGAGTTCTTCTAAATATACGTAGTTCTCAAAGCAGCCCTGAGGGGCATTTTTCTCACGGTACCAGTTGTGGAAGACAGCTGTCAATACATATCGCAGAGTTGTTAAACACAAATAACCTTCTAAATTGCTAACCAGCAGTTTAATGCCAAGTGAAAGATTTCCGCCTCCTTTTCCATGTATCCCAGGTACCAGAAAACAAGAGCTCCTAAGGCTATAACGTGAGTCACAGAGAAGCCAGTCTGGCCACAGTAAATTAAGCCTCATAATGGGCGCGTTGAGCTGTGATGACAGCTACTGCTGGGTGATGTTAAATGTGTGAAAAGTGCTGCAGGAGAGGGCTGGAGGAAACAAAGGGAAAACATGTTAAAATTTGCAGAGTCAAGTCAGGTAAGGACTGGAGAAAAATGTAGTGCAGAGGAAAAGGTTTGCAATAAATTCTGGTAAGAGGTAGGTCATTTCTGCAGTCATACCTCTCTGCGTGGATAAAAGGTTTGAAACCGAAGGCAGAATCTGTACCAGGGAAACTGGCAAAAGGGCGCAGGAGAGAACAGCTGCCGAAAAAGCTGTACTCAGCCCAGATGTGTCCCTACTGCCTTTTACTACGGTCGCTCTCCCCTCATCCAGGCTTCCCTGTAAAAAGACACAGAGCTAGAAAGACATTCCTGTGTCCACCGAAACAAAGAATCCATGCAAAGCAAGAGTGAATGTTTTTCAAAAGTGGAAATAGTCTTAAATTGCAAAAGGCCTTTGCAGGATAAAAAAGGGATTTGGGCAGAGATTAAAGTGCCCATGAATGTTTTGAGAACAAAGACTAAATGAATCTAGAAATGAAACTGATTTTTTAAGTGTAACAATGAAAAGGAAAATAAAACATTAAACATTTTAGTGGATATTTGTTTTTCCAAAGTGCAACACCTTACCCCTTTATAAACAGTAGCAATACCAGTGCAAGAAAACATGTGACACTCTTACTAGTTTGCAATCAAAAGAAAACAGTGTTTATGTTTTTAGGGACAGGCAACAATGCATTTCAAGAGGTTTCTTTAAAAATGAAAGAAAATACAAATAAAAATAGGGCATGCATTTTTATTATGGAAATTTGTGTCTCATGTTTTATATTTTTTGAAAAAGCACAAACCAGTCTGAAATATTTTTATTTCATGGTCTTTGAGTTTCTGGATACTCATTTTCAAGCCTTCCTCTACAGCAGTGAGGGCTGACAAAGCTAATATTTATTATTTTAATGAGCTGAGATTTCCACATAATCACTTAACTTGAGGATCAGGTTTTTAAGCATGGCATTAAATGTTATGATACAGCTCATGTTATCAGATAACGCTATTTCCTTCACAAAACTTACCAGAGAGCTACTGCATGCTCCAGCAAGGCAAGTGAAGTGGCCTTACATGAAAGGGTCTTAACTAGCAAAGAGAAAAATTAGCTAAAAAATGACCTGGTTTCACATGGTTTCACAGCAGCAACGTATCAATATCTCAACAGGAAAGGCAAACCCACCAACTAGATGGTCTTATCTCATTTAGAGTACAGCCTTGTGACTTAGAGAAAGAGGTATGGTAACAGCTTTTTCCAAACAGGAAAATCTACCAATTTAATTGGCCTTCTTGTTTGATTTGAGCAAAGACTATTCCCTTGCATGCCGGTGCAGCAGCTCAGTGATTTAGATAAAGAGCTGTTGCTTGTTCACTTCCTATCAGTCCAGCCCTGTTATAGAATCATAGAATAGAATCATAGAATCATAGAATCATTAAGGTTGGAAAAGACCTCTAAGATCATCGCGTCCAACCATCAACCCAACACCACCATGCCCCACTAAACCATGTCCCTAAGCGCCTCATCTACACGTCTTTTACTTCCAGGGACGGTGACTCAACCAATTCCCTGGGCAGCCTGTTCCAATGTTTAACCACTCTTTCAGTAAAGAAATTTTTCCTAATGTCCAATCTAAACCTCCCCTGGCGCAACTTGAGGCCATTGCCTCTCGTCCTATTGCTAGTTACTTGGGAGAAGAGACTGACACCCACCTTGCTGCAACCTCCTTTCAGGTAGTTGTAGAGCGCGATAAGGTCTCCCCTCAGCCTCCTCTTCTCCAGGCTAAACAGTCCCAGTTCCCTCAGCTGCTCCTCGTAAGACTTGCTCTCCAGACCCTTCACCAGCTTCGTTGCCCTTCTCTGGACACGCTCCAGCACCTCCATGTCCTTCTTGTAGTGAGGGGCCCAAAACTGAACACAGTATTCGAGGTGTGGCCTCACCAGTGCCGAGTACAGGGGCACGATCACTTCCCTACTCCTGCTGGCCACACTATTTCTGATACAGGCCAGGATGCCATTGGCCTTCTTGGCCACCTGGGCACACTGCCGGCTCATATTCAGCCATCTGTCGACCAACACCCGCAGGTCCTTTTCTGCCAGGCAGCTTTCCAGCCACTCTTCCCCCAGCCTGTAGCATTGCATGGGGTTGTTGTGGCCAAAGTGCAGGACCCAGCACTTGGCCTTGTTGAACCTCATACAGTTGGCCTCAGCCCATCGATCCAGCCTGTCCAGGTCCCTCTGCAGAGCCTTCCTACCCTCGAGCAGATCGACACTGCCGCCCATCTTGGTGTCGTCTGCAAACTTACTGAGTGAGCACTCAATGCCCTCATCCAGATCGTTGATAAAGATATTGAACAAGACCRGCCCCAAAACTGAGCCCTGGGGGACACCGCTCGTGACCGGCCGCCAGCTGGATTTAACTCCATTCACCACAACTCTCTGGGCCCGGCCACCCAGCCAGTTTTTTACCCAGCACAGAGTACACCTGTCTAGGCCATAAGCCACCAGCTTCTCTAGGAGGATGCTGTGGGAGACAGTGTCAAAGGCTTTACTGAAGTCCAGGTAGACCACATCCACAGCCTTTCCCTCATCCACTAGGCGGGTCACCTGGTCATAGAAGGAGATCAGGTTAGTCAAGCAGGACCTGCCTTTCATGAACCCGTGCTGGCTGGGCCTGATCCCCTGGTTGTCCCGCACATGGCTTGCGAGCGCCCCCAAGATGAACCGCTCCATAACCTTCCCCGGCACCGAGGTCAGGCTGACAGGCCTGTAGTTCCCCTGATCCTCCTTCCGGCCCTTCTTGTAGATGGGCGTCACGTTGGCAAGSCTCCAGTCATCCAGGACCTCCCCCGTTAACCAGGACCGCTGATAAATGATGGAGAGTGGCTTGGCAGGCTCCTCCGCCAGCTCCCTCAGCACTCTCGGGTGGATCCCATCCAGCCCCATAGACTTGTGAGCGTCCAGGTGGTTATGAGAGAAAACAGAAGCAAACTCCTGTCTGGAAACTCCTAAGGAACCAGGGACTAATTTCATGAGGAGCCTGGCATGGGACTTAATGTCTACCAGATCTTGATGACTACTTGATGAATCCTGCATTTACTTATAGAGGGCTTAATTGAATTGACACAAGAATATTCCATTTGCAGTGTAAACAAACAAGTTAAAAAAGGCTTAGTTAGACATTCTTAGTGGAGTCAGATTAAACCTCGATCTGCAAAATGCAGATGTTCACCTTCTGGGTTGTGTGATGGATAGGCAGCCTGTTTTACTGAACAGCATGCCTTTTCTTATGCTTAGCAACAAAACACTACGCTGTTCTTGCAGCAGAGTTCAATATTATAGATACGGGGAGAATGATTTTAACTCTGCACTCCAGTAATGTTAATATCCACCTTGTTCTGCATCCAAAGTGCTTTCCTCAGAGCTACTGGAGATACCTTAGTCAAATGGTCTTACAGCAAAGCTTTGAAAGTTGTAGGCCCTTAAAATTAAGGAAAGAAGCAGCCTTTAATAAATATTCAATTTTAAGACAATGATCAAATAGCTATTGTAATCAGTAATAAGCCACAGAATTTAAGCTAGTTGTCTCTCGTTTTACATCTTCTGACAGGTTATTCATGGGCATTACTACTATGGATTAGGTTATGAAAACAGAAACATCTCACCTGAGACAGCTGCCAGTGTTCAGCTTTACAGATTTAACTATGTAGCTTAATACTGAGACCTTTTTCCAATGCACTTGTTAACAAATATGACCAGTGTGAACCCCGGCACCCTGCTTATTCTACGGATGTGAATCGACTGAGAGAGGGCCGAAGGACCTATCTTATGCTGTTTGCCCTAAATAACAGCCTCCAGAAGGGTGTTTACCCTCATCAGATGATTCAGTCTTTGTCGTACATGGGTACAGTTTCTCTACCCCTCATCACAGTCTTCAGGGCTACCCCTGCTCCTGCCCGATGACAACCGCATTCGAGCCACCGGGCTGTCAGGTAATGCCCCAGAGGAGCTGGATGATGCCAGATGTAGTCACTGAGGAGCTTTGCAGAGCCCCAGCCCCAGCGTGCAGAAGTCACCATGTCCATATATCTTTGCAGGACCAAACCTTTCAGTGTAACTCTACCCTTATTGTCCTCCCTGCCTTTCAGTTCTGTTTCATTTGTGGCTGATTTGTTCCTGCAAGCTCTTTGGGAGGCATATTCCAGCACTCACCAGGCTTCTGTTTTCCAAGGTCATTTTACCTATGGAAAGTGATGTTTCTGCTGTTTTTCCCAAGGGACTTTTACCAAAAAAAAAAGCATCATTACATTACATTCAGATCACTGTCCAGATTTATGATCATGGAAACTTGTTTTGACACTGTTGTTTCTGAATGAGGCTGTGTTATCAATCTGTAGAAGGGGGAAGAGAGTGTTTGCTATCTTACCTCGCTGTCAGCTCACTATTTCACATACCAATGTTATGACTGCAGTTCAGTTCAGTGAAGTCCTGGTAAAATGTTAAGCATTCTAGAATTGCTGAAGATTAATATTATTATTTGCCCTGCAGAGCACATGGCTACTTCAATAGGATGGGGCAGTCCAAACAGGTCTTGACAGTGCCTGGATAAGCAAAGAACTAACATCAAGCAACCCCTTGTTGCGTTTGTTTCTGCAAGCAAAGGACTGAGTGGTGTCTGGCTGAAGGTCATCCTTCTTTCTGTGTGTGTTTATCTAAGATACCTTGCATCACGATATAACTTGCAGGAAGAAAGCTAAAGAAGCTGTCTTTATTCACATTTCTTTACAGCCCTGATACCTCTCCATGTTTATAGTAAGTGCAGAAAAGCTATACTTGCTGTGATTTCTTTTGATCTTGGACTGGCACCTGCTGGTATGGGGACCTGGAGGCACTGAATGAATGATGGTACAGCAGCAGTCAGCTACAGTGAGGTTAGAGATCATGGCATTGATGGGCAAAGGTAGGTCCATACTTCCCATTGTGCTTTCTTCAATCCCGTCTCTAATCCTCGTAATGTCTGATTTGAGAAGTAACAGCTGTGAAACATGAATAGCAGTTCCAGGACTGCCTTTCTTGCCTGCCAGAAAGCCTTGTGCAAGTGCACTGCAATCAGCATTTGAAGAAATGCATGCATTTTTTCTTCGAGGAGTCCTGGATGTGCTCACACCTGGAATGCCCCACCTCATCTCACTGCTAAAATGGGGTTGTGCACTGTGTGCTTCCTAAACCACATCTCTCCTGGCAAGCCACAAGCACTTAGCCTGATTAGTGGTCTTTGAAATACAATCTAATGAGTAATACAGTCAGAAAGGAAGAAAGTAGTTTGGAAAATAACAGAGAGAAGGAGAACAGTACTTTTTAAACACTTTACTTCTGTGTTTGCTTCTGCTTGGCCATATTAATCAAGTTTAATAGCCAGAGACAGAAACAATCCAGATTTTCTCAACAGTTTCAGAGTAAACCACAATGCATGGAGGACTTTTTTCTGTTTGATTGCTTACTTGAAAAAGTTACAAAAAACAGCCTCTTTTTCACACCCGCTATAAGACTTGCATAGGCAGTGCAACTCATGGTGCCCGAGTTCAGTGGAGGAGTGAGAAGTTTGCCCAGACTGCCAGGTCCCAGCTCCATGTGCAGTCACTGGAGACAAGTAATGAAGGCATCTACTGTAAGATTGGATTCATTTGCCCTAACTAAAGCATGTAGAATTCAGCCCATATTTCAGGATTTTTCAAGGCTATGGTATATACACTGCTAACCTATGGCGGATTTGCCTTCCCAAGCAATCTTCTTCCCTACTTTGCCTATGCCCAAAGCCAATTCTGAGTCATGGTGTTGGTATTTCTTTGAGAAGGATAGTTTAAATTTCCCCTATCAGCTTGACATTTTTAATTGCATAGCATGGTACAGAATTACTAAACTGAGCATAATATGCCAAGTCAATAAGCCATGTATTACATTTTTAACCTGAGGCTTCAGAAATCCATATATTTTTGTAGGTGTGTTTCCTGTATGTGCTTTGAAGCCCAGGACACATATAGCTTAAGGGAACTGTACAACCTTCTTCGTTTTATACAGGCAGCCTTGCAAATGGAACTTACAGCTTTGGTCCACACCTACAATAATTTTCCTGTGGTTGGGAAATGTTCCTTTTTTCAAGTACATGTGAGCATTAAATATCTCGAAGGAACAGAAATAATGACTCTACTTCATGGCTTGACTCCAAAGGGGAGACTTTTGACAACAGAGACTCTGCCCTGCGTTTACACCTGCAGAAGGGGCACCCACTTCTACTCTTTCTGTTTTAGGAATCACTGACACTTTGTGACACAAAGTGAATATGAAGCCAAGTAAATGTGTTCTCTGCCCAAGAAAAAGAACGATCTGTGGTTTATTCCCTTGACTATCAAATGAAAAAAAAATTATAGTTTTATGAAGATGTTTTCAGCCTGGCAGCTAACGTGCCYCTACCGGGGCTCAGGCATGCGGGATGGAGAGGCTGCCATCTCCAGCATAATTGCCAAGACAGAAGTTACCATCCTCCTAAACCTTTTGGCGCCGCGCAGACTCCTTGACCTCCATCACACAAAGCGAGCTGGCTTAGCAAGGCCCAGTCTGTATCTAAATTCTTCAGGCCAACCCTGGCTCATTTCAGCTGGGACGAGCAGGAGGTGCGAGGGCAGTAACCCGCACAGGCAGCCCCAGGCGAGGACATGCTTCAGCAATGACGTGTACGGATGTGTGTGCACAGCTCGGCAGGCAGACTTTGCCTGGGAGGAGGATAGGGTGCATCATTTGTTCAGCACTTTGGGGAATTAGCAAGTAAAAGCATCTGGGAGATCTCAGTCTAGCAAAGCATTCAAGTACCTGTTAAATTTTAATCAAATCAATAGCTTGTTGCCTTCGGTGGGACTAATGATGTGCCTCAATTTAAGGCTGTGTTTAAGAGCTTGGCTGGATTCAGGTTTGAAATATTAATTGCTGCCCAGTTTTGTGTATTCTAACACAGGTAAGTGTGGAGAAAACAGAAGGTGATACCACCCCTAACTTGAATGCTACTAAACTTGTTTTGGAAGAAACAGGTAATTGCTGTTCAAGGTGGAAAACTAACCATCTGTTTTGAGTAAGAACATGTTTTACAGTTTCCTCTCCTTGCTCACTTTAGGACACTCTGCCATTACTGTATTTTATTTGCCTTGACCACCTCCAAGTCTCTTCTACTTGTTTTTCTTCCTTGTTTCACTGTTCTGGGAACTGGAGTTAAAAGGAAATCAGAGTCCCTGTGAATCTGCAGCAGGCTGGATTAACTGGGACAACCAGCCCTCCCTCCCTTCCCCTGCCCTGCTGTTTGCAGCTGAGTGATAACATCAACTGGCCCTTGTTCCTTGCTCTGTCCCATGTGTTTTCTCTTCTTTTTTTTTACCTGTCACTGGCTTTAATTCCACATGCACCAATGAACAGCAGCCACTGATGCTTGATCTAACCACTACACAAGAAAAGCTTTTACACAGGCTGCAACCTGATCTCCTGCAAACACATTTCAAACCTCCAGCTGGTCAAGGTGCACCTCTGCTCACGTTTCCTTTTATCAGAGAGCTGCAGGGGACCGTGCTGAGCGGACTATTTACTCTCCTCTGTATGCAGCCTTGCTGGCCTGTATTATCAGGGGCAACATTTTATATTGGAGGTTGCCACCCAGTAACTAAACATGAGATAAGTAGTTGTGGGTAAAAAATACTTGTTCTTTGCAGAATAAAGTAAGATCATTAGGGGATCACACACTGTTCATTTACCCAAATAAGTAGGCAGGAGCCAAGTAGAGGAAGACTGTTTGCACCGATACTGTCTCCCTGTTCATTTTTAACCCTTTTTGGCAGCATAGCTGGGAATCCAACATGGGCATAAAATAAGAGTGCCAGGTTCCAGTGCCCCAAAAGGACATCACAGGGTATGGTGGTAAGGCATAATAGTCGGTGTGGCTTGCTTACTGACTGGTGTTATTTAAAAGGATTTTGAAAAGGAGTCTGATCGTCAGCAGAGGCTGGCACTGAACGTTACTTCTCTATCCAGAGCAGGAAGGTAAGAAAGACCAAACACCGTGAAAAGGCCAAAAGGAGTGGAGGGAAACCACGTGTAAATATGCAGGAGTGACATGAAAAGGCTGTCAGGGCTGTTTCCTTCAGGGTTTCTTAACTGCTGTTATTGGCTGGCAAGGAGAAGTCACTTTTTAATGAAGTGCCTGGGACTCATGGGCAGGCTGGGGAGACACTGCTCCTCCTTCCCCAGTGACTGCAGAGGAGGGCAGTGAAGCTCCATCTTAGCCTCCGCTGTGAGGCACGAGTCCAAGCCTCTGCCTCTTTTGTTGACATCCTTTATATTTGGCAAAGAAACAAAAAAGTCCTTGCAATGTGTGGACATGATAGGCACTTGCTTGCTCTGGGTCTCCCCAGGGCATTCTCATCTAGTATGCATCCTTCTGCATTGCACTTTGGGGAAAATTATAGAGCTCCCTCTTGCATTGTAACCATGTTATGTAAAGCATCCAAATATGCCACCCTCCGAGAAGATGTGCCAGCTCCAGGAACCTCTTCAGATATTTCAGATATGATAATGACCCATTTAAAGTACTAATTAAAATTGGATGAGTTTCATATCTCCCCCAGCTTTAGAAAAGAAAAATCACAGGCCAAATATAAATTTCATAAATGCTTGATAAAACCTTTACAGGAAGGAATTTGGCAGAGGGCATCGAGACCAGGCACTTCTGAGCAAATGAAAGAACCTAAAGCAAGACTTTGAAGTCTGACCTTCAGAACGTATAATAATATACTGGATGACAAAAGTAATAAATAGCACAGAGTGGGACAAAATGTATCTAATTAAGCAGTTTTAGCCACGCTTTGGCATTCTTTTCAAATACGCTTCTTACCAGAAGGATTTTCAAACTTATCATCACAACTTTTCAGTGATGTTAGTTCTGAAAATACTGCTTTCTTTTTCTCCGTGTAAAGAAGCACATCATCAATTATTTTATAGTCACACCCATTTCAGCGGTGTCATTTCTATTACAGCAGTGGAAAGGCCTGAGAGACCTGTGACTAGTGATAGTCATCACTTCACTGAGAATTAGGGGCCAAGCTTGTTCTTCTGAGCTTTATGTTAAAATCAATGGATAAGCCAATTGGATAGACACTGCCATGTGAACTGGAACCCCAATTTATTCTTCTCCGGGCAGACAGACTAAAAAGTGTGCTTTCTTACTCTTGCTGTCTTCCCAGAATCACAGAACAGATGAGTTGGAAGGGACCTCTGGAGGTCTTTAGTCTGACCCCCCCACTTTTTTACACCTCCGTTGGTATTTATACACAGTGATAAGATCCCCCTGAACTTTCCCTTCTCCAGGCTGAACAGTCCCATCTCTCTCAACCTCTCCTTGTAGGACACATGCTTCAGTCCCTTCATCATCCCCATGGCCCTTTGCTGGACTCTCTCCAGCATGTCCATGTCTCTCTTGTACTGGGGAGCCCGGAATTGGATGCAGTACTCAGATGTGGTATCACCAGTGCTGAGCAGAGGGCAGGGTCATCTCCTTTGACCTGCTGGCAACACTGCTCTTAATGCAGCTTGGGAGGTTCTTGACCTTCTTTGCTACAATTGCGCATTGCCGGCTCATGGTCAGCGTGTTGTCCACTAGGATCCCCCATTGTCCTCTGCAGATCTGCTTTTCAGTTGGTTGGCTCCCAGAGTCTACTGGTGCATGGGGCTTTTCCTCCCCAGCTGCAGCACTTTGCACTTCCCCTTATTGAACTTCATAAGATTCCTGTCAGCCCATTCTCCAGCCTGCTCAAGTCAGGTCCCTCTGAATGGCAGCACAACCCCCTGGTGTATCAACCACTCCTCCCAACTTTGTATCGCTTGCAGTCTTGCTGAGCCTTCACTCTGTCCCAACATCTAGGTCATTAATGATGTTATGGGAGGCAGTGTGAAAAGCCCTGCTAAAGTCAAGATAAACATCCACTGCTTCCCCCCTCACCCACTGAGCCATTCGTTTCATTGTAGAAGGCTATCAGGTCAAGCATGATTTCCCCTTTGCAAATCCTTGCTGACTACTCCCAGCCACTTTCTTGCCTTTCATGTGTTTGGAAAGGTTTTCCAGGATTATTTGCTCCATCACCTTCCTTGTGATCGAGGTGAGGCTGCCTGGGCTGTAGTTCCCCGTATCCTCCTTCTCACTCTTCTTGAAGATAGTGACATTTGCTCTCTGCCAGTCCTCATGAACCTTTCCCAATTGCCATGACTTTTGAAAGATAATGGAAAGTAGCCTTGCAGTGACATTGGTCAGCTCCCTCAGCACTCGTGGGTGCATCCCATCAGGGCCCATGGACTTGTGTCTGTCCAGTGTGTTCACATGTTCCCTAAATGATCCTCTTCCAGCAAGGCAGTCTTTTTTGTTCCAGTCTTTCCCACTGGTCTCAAGGCCCTGGGATTGCTGAAGGCCAATACCAGTAAAGACCGCAGTGAAGAAGGCATTCAGTACCTCAGCCCATTGACTACCTTGTCCTTTGTCACCAGGTCCCCTGCCCCATTCAGCAGCAGGCCCACATTTTTCCCAGTCTTCCTTTTGCTCCTGATATACCTGTTGAAGACCTTCCTGTTGCCCTGCATGTCCCCCAACAGATTTAATGCTAAGTGGGCTTTGCCTTTCCTAACCACATCCCTGCATGTTCAGGCAGTGTCCCTGTATTTCTCCTGGGTTACCTGTCCCTGCTTCCACCTCCTGTTTGTTTCCATTTTATGCTTGGGTTTAGTGAGGAGTGGCAGCCCTCCTGCCACCTTTGCTTTTTTTCCTGCTCATCAGGATGGACCATTCTTGAGCTCAGAGGAGGTGATCTTTGAAAATAAACAGCTCTTCTGGACCTCTCTTCCCTCCAGGACTGTATCCCACACAGTTCTTCTAAGCAGCTCTCTGAACAGGCCAAAGTCTGCTCTCCTGAAGCACAGGATTGTGATCCTGCTGGTAAAGCCCAGGACTGAATAATGAGGAAAACCTTACAGGCACTGGTCACAGACAGGGAGGCATAGCAGAGGCAAGGTGAATGCCTCCACAGTCCTTATTCCCTGCGTGGGCTCCTGGTTCAAGGATCCAGCAAAATGATCTTGCATAATTTGTGCTGCCAATGCGTGGCACGAAACCTTTTCCCAAAAGGCACCCGCAGCAAGGCTGTTCTGGCACTGGCCCCAGCCCCATGCCCCAGGTGCTTGCTTCACAAACTGTCCTATGCAACAGGAACTTGCACGGCTGGGAAAGGGTGAGACAAAGCACAGATGGCTTCAGGAGCTTTAGGTAAAGGAACAGACAAATCTGATATCCCAAGGAGTTTTACAATGCTTATGTCAGGGACCAATACTAATACACAGAGAGCACATTTGAAATTCTGGAGACTTTCACTTGTGAGATCAATTCAGTCATTTTATGTAGATCTGTGTGTGCTCTGGATGGGCACCTGCTGGAGGAAAAGTGGAGGGCAGCAAACTATAAGATGAAAAAGGCCACTTTCCACAAATAAAGTAATGCTGGATGCTGGGATTGGCTGAGGAAGAGGATGCAGACTTGCATCTGGTTCACTGCCCAGTCCAGAGTATATGCATCATGCTCCGCAATTGAGAAAAACTCTCTGAGGACACCAGAGAGGGTTTCCAAACTGAGTGCTGTAAGAGGTGGACATTGAATGGTCCATTACAAGTTATGACCAACACTATCTGCTTATATATCACAGAAGTTACTTCCCTCATACTCCAAGATAGAATATACCATGTTAAAACCTGTTAACACTAGTAATTCTGCCTGGTCTTGAGACTCACTCACTCCCTTCCCCACTTCTTCCAAGCTACTTTTCCCAACTGTAAAACAGTTCTTTTGTTTTCTATCCTCTCTTCATATTTGAAGRCAGTGGATTTCCTCATCTAATGCCATAACAGCACACAGCAGAGTGGACATACTTTTCAGTCTTTACCTAATATTACTTCTTATTGAAAACACCTGCCCACATGGAAATTAATTTCTGAGTGCATGCAGTTTGCCTAACCTAGGTTCCTGAACTGTACTTAAGCACCCGATGCTTGGTGAAGCAATCCTGCTGAAATGAGGACTTCACAGGGGCACTAGTTCTCACTAGTTTTTCACACTTCTCACAGGGGCACTCAGACACAGACCCACGTGCCCTGCTGAATCACTTACCCTCTGCAGGATGTCCTCTGTGCCCTGGCTGAAGTCATCTTTGACTCCGTGTGCCATCACAACAAGGTGACATGCTTTCTGCACAATTCAAAGCCTGCTTTCCAGTCCTCAGGCTTTGAATTGTGTGGAGGAAAAAGCTTTTATTTCTTGCTGAGCTGGGTGACATATGCTTCTTGCAGACTCATAGAGATATCTTTGGGGCAGGTGTGGTTTTCCTGCATGGGGACCTTCTGCAACACATACCTAGCCTGGTGGCCCGGCAGTATGGGGTGCCAGTGTGGGGCACTCCAGTGCCGTCCGTGGGAGCTAAGCTGAGAGATCAGTACAAGTGTATAACCATGGTAATAATTTTTACATGTATCTATCCAGCTTTATCTCAGATATGAAAGATGACTAACAGTGCAATTTGTGAATAGTTTTGCACTCCATGTGTTGTTAAAGGCTCTCTGTTGTTGCTCCCAGACTTCGCAAAACTCCCCCCAAAATCACTGATCTCCTTGGAATGCCTTGGATTTTATTGCTTAATTATTTTACATGCCTCCTATTAATTAGCCATGGCTGGTATGTACATGTTTGTGCACTGCACTGACTGCACCATAACATGCACATACCTGAATAATATATCGCATGATTAATGGTGAGTTCTTCTTAAACACCAGCTTTGCTGGTAGAGAGATTGAGTGCAGTTATCTGGGTGACCTAAATTGCTTCATGAGCTGGGGCTGCTAAGAGAGAGTGAATAAGTCATGGCATTATGAAATCATGTTTTCTCTTGTGTAGCTAAAAATGGATCCAGCCAAATAACATAGGCTCTAAGTTTGCTTTGGGGTGTGGTGAACTTATATATTTGCAGTTTCTCACAGGAAAGGAATAAAAAAATCCCTTCTCTGAAGGGCTACTTCACTGAATTTTAAGAGGATTGGGCAAGAACTCCATCTTCTTGCTGAAGGAAACATTTGCTAGTTGTGTTTGCCCTCTGCCAATGGACATTTTCTTAACTGTTTCACACTAAAGGGTTTACAACAACCATTACAAACCAGGTACATGCAGCTAGAGCTCACCTACTGTGCCATGAGCGATGCCTGGCAGCACCCAACGGCCCCGGGCCTGCAGCAGCAGCACCAGCAGAGCAGCTGCATTGAAAGACCAGCCTGGAAGGTGCTGGATGTTCTAAATTTTCACTGATAACATGAAGGGTCAGCATGTTTCAGGTTTTCAGGAGAATTTTCTGCATCCAAGGGATACAAAAAATAGTGACTGTTCCAGTAAGATCAGGATAAATCACCTCTTAGTTAGAAAAGAAAGGAAAACAAGATTGCTTCTAACATAGCAAGCAAGCACTGTATGGCTTTGCACCTAGGTTTTGTTACATCTCTTGTTTTCCTTGTTTACAGTAAATATACATACAAGGCCTTTAACTGATTAAGCAAAGTACCGATGAGTAAAGGGAACTTTCAAAGCACCATGTTGAGATACTGTGGAGAGGATTCTTGAATATCCCAGAGGGAATCAAACCAAACTCCTCAAAGACATTTAGATGCATTTCCTGTTGTGCCATGGAAATGATGATTTTTTACTGTGATAAGAGCACAACAAATCCTACATTTCTTCAGAACAGAAAAAAAAAAAACAACCTGAAGACATCTTGCAGGGATCAGGGAAGTTGTCAACTGAGTAACTGTGGAGTTAAAAGGCCATATTGCCATTTGACATTTCCTGCCCTAAGCAAAGACTAAAGATTGGATAAACTCTTTATACTGGAAATCATGGAGCAAATGGAGGGACAAACTGACAAGGTGCATTTATTAGTAATTATAAAAGAAGAAAAAAATTTTTTTTTGAGACAGCACCCATTTGTGTGGCTGTGTGTTCTTAGGGTCATGGTAGCTCAACTGCAGCAAAACCAGTTGACCTCAGAAGAGGACTATTAGGTAGGTCTATGGCTTATGTGACTCTAGAGAAGAGCATTCAACATTTTATTTCCAGCATCTCTACTGATGAGTGTGTAAAGTTCATTTTGATTCATGGGACACTGAGGGAATCCCTACAATGCCAAATCCAATATTCTGCCATCTAGTCCTAGTCATCATTGTCCCCTACAGAGAACAGGTTTTACATTTGTTTCTATTTCTCTTGAAAAAGTCAAATTGCAGTCCTAGTTCTCCTTTCGCTGAAGTGATAGTGAGGTTAGAAGCCTCAGTGGCCATAGATCGTGCTGCTGCTTTTGAGAAGAAAGCTCTCAAAATTGTCAGCTTAAACCTTTCAAAATCATTGAAACCAAATGTTTCAGTGGTTCCAGCATTTTGATTTTGTAGAAAATTAAAATAAAACCCATTCATATTCAGGATCACCTGAACTTCTGTGGTAAAAATTTTCTTTTCCTAAGATGAAAATTTAATTTTTTGACAGTTCTGAGGTAAAAGCTTTGATTGTCTTGCCAGTGTGATGTATTCCATACCAATACTTAGTAATCCTGTGATTAGTTAATATTGAAGGGGTATATGAATACTGTGAAGAGTTTATCAATTTGCCCTTTCTCTTTGGCTTATTGCCTAATTAGGAACATGACTTTGATTATCTTCCACTTCAGCAGGTTTTGGTGCTTCTGTTATGTAAACACATGTGGAAGTGGCTATACATATCACAATGATTATTAAATCATTAATGTCTGTAAACTCCAGAAATGTTTGTGTTGTGATATTAATTTTAATTGCTAACCAGACAATGTTAATTAGGGTAAATCCATGATATTGTAATTGGTCTGTCAGCTCTTCTTTCATAGTGGTGAAACTCTCTTAGGAAAGTCACAGAGGAATTCTGAAGAAAAATTGCTCCTAATGGGCAAAGCATACCACTGAATGGAAAGAGATATGATAAAGTCATGATAAAATCATCATTTAATGATTTAGAACATTAGTCATGTTTTAAAATTATTTATGTGTCTGCCTCTCTTTCTGCCTCTTCATCTATTATTCCATGGGTCCATATTGCTCTCCAAAAAGTGACAGGTATTTCTAACTCCAGAGAAGGAAAGAGAGTCTGTATGTAGCTCTGTTTTATGTTTCAGGTTGTTGCAAGTATTTTCAGATTTTATTAACTTTTACTGGTTGATAGATCAGAAATTGGATGAGGGACAGATGTTTACAAACAGGTCTGCCAAAAAAACCCAAAATATAAGGCAATAAAAGGAGAGGAGAAATGTTGATGTATTTCATAATTCTGTTCTGTGCTTGTATCTCTTTCTTAGAAGAATGAATCTTTATCAGAAAGAGACTGGAAAGATTTGTCATTGTGAACTGTGCTCTTACTGATTTTTTTTAAAGCTAGGTTCAAACCCATACAATTATTTGGTGATATAATGTACTTTCCCTCCAGCGCTGCTAATATTGAAGCATTGAAAGAATAGTGAAAGCCTACTCTGAAATCTAAATATTGAGTGCATGTTGAGCCTATATTTTCAAATATGGTATTTATAACCAAGAATCCAAACCAAAATTCTCAAATTTTGAATTACCAATGACAGGATACACATTGTCAAGAAGGGGTGGGTTCCTATCTGACATTTCTGCAAAACTGGACTGTCAGACATGTCTGAAGTTGGCCTTTCTGAATCATATCTATTAAAAATCCCTGCTTACATTTGAAAAGCTTGGTCTTACACTTGTATTCAGGCAACAAAATGTGACCTCTCCTTTGGTTTTTTTTTCAGAATTGGAGAACTTTCACAACTGTTAATGCCTTTAATGAGGACTGTGGTTGAGTAATTAAGTTGCCCAACTATAGATTAAGATATCTAGCATTATTTTGAAAATGTTGGCTTTGTTTTAACTTGTGCTTGTTGTCTTTACTATAGCTGTCTGTCATTTCTTTACATCTCTTAGAATGGAAACTGCTTTTGCCGCAAATGTTTTTGGTTTGTGTTTCTGCCGTGTCAAGCAGCGTAGGCACTTAGGGACGTGGGGTTTGAAGGCACTCCTGTGCTGGTGCAGAGAGCACCATCCTACAGCTTTGGGTGGAATCTGAGCTGTGTGGTTGCATGTCCCACAGCACAAAGCCTGGTGCAAAGTAGGCGGCTTCCTGGTGGATTCACACAAATACCGAAAGTTGTCCCAGTTACGTGTTTTGCTCTTGACAGCTTTTAATCTTTGTCAATTTAGGCAATTTTTCTTCCCCAGAACGTGTGTGGATTTTCTAAAGCCAATAAAATAAAAATACTGATCCATTTAGTCCAGTATCTTATCTTCAAAAGTAACCAGTTCAAGAGACTTCAGAGAAAGAATTAAATGTATACCAAAAAGAAAAGAGCCCTTAGGTCCGAAGAGCTGAGGAAAGAAGGTGAAAAGCTATCAGAAAGCTGCTGGTTAATTTTTATTAGACAATAATAAGAGATATTAGCATCTTTTTAAATAACCTATTATTAATACAAGCCTTTAATTTAATAATAAAATAGACCATTATTCCCTCTCTACCAATCCTCCCATGACATAACATCACATATCTCCGGTCAAAATGTTTTTTCCATTCCTTTGATCAGTAATTCCCTTTTAAACTATCTCCTCTCGGCTCCTTCTTTGATCACCTTTGACAGACTGCTAGAGTATGGAGGACTAGTGTATTTAGAAGAGCAAAGAAAAATCTCAGGATACAAAACATATTTATATGAAATACAATGTAGACATGTCTCCAAAGCTGAAAGTCAAAGTAAAAGATATATGAGCTAGTGCAAGGAAATGGCAGAAGCAAGAAAAATTGGCTGGTGTCTCTCTGGTGCTGCAATTCATACTTTGCCTTGGGGTTTCAGCAAACAGCATCTGTATGAACCCTGATGGCTAGAAATCAATAATATAGATTTCATCTGCAAACAGATGCAATCRCTGCCCCTTTATGGGAGGAGCAGCTAATACCTCAGGCAAACACAGTGCATGACTTTCAGGTACGCCTAGYGTATGCCATGGGGAGTGTTGCGTAACCTTGCAAGCAGCCTTATTTTCATGAGAAGCACAATGACAAATCAAAGGGTCAGATATGAGGGGGGAAGACTGCTGGGGAAGGACAAATTTAGGAGTTAAGTGTAAAATAATGAGTTCATAAATGGTTTATGAAAATCATGTAAAAGTAAGACTTTAAGAAATATTAGCAGAAGAGTATCATTTCTTAGGGAGGATAGCTGGGTATATGACACCCTTGAGCTACCAACAGGTCATAGGCTTTGTTTTAAAGTGTTTTATGGATTTCTATCTCCCAGCCACTTTTGTTTCAGCCTGATGTTGCCTGCAATTCCTTCCTTCCTTCCTTTTTTTTTGTTTATTTTTTCCCTGTTTTTCCTTTATAGTTCTCTTTCAGAGATAATAAATTTTCCCTTTAGCATCAGCACGTGATTTCTCCATTTTGATGGAATTTTCATTTCTTTTTGCTTCAGTTTTCCACCTGGAAATAAAGATAGCATTACTTAATAATCAAAGAGGATGTTACAAGAGTTCCTGGATGATTTAAGAGTATTTCACGACAGACTTACCTTTCATAAATGTAGGGATAAAGCGATAGCTAGGGAGGGGACTTATACCTTTTAGAAAAAAAAGATAGCTAAAAGTGAAATTGCCTTTACTTCCCTTTCTGCTACAAACTGTATTTAGGATGTTTTATCGCAGCACATGTAAATCACAAGTTTTTGACTGTAGCACAACTGTGAAAACTGCAAACAGACTCAAACTATTGTTCCAAAGTATCTTTCACTCAGTTACACATTAACAGCTGCAGTAGTTGTACATTCACATATTAAGATATCATCCAATTTTAGAGTTAAAATGAAAGCTTCCTTTTCAGTGCATTACCACTGAAATAAGCATATACAATTTTTCTGGAGAAAGTAATGAATCTTTATATAGCACTCTAATGGCCTACAACATATTTGGTTGACTGGAACGCTAACAAATATTAAACTTTAATCTTAATAGACTACAGAAAGTATATGTATATATTGAAATTTTAAGATTAAGGGGGTACAGTACCTATACTCAGTAGTCCTAGTACAGAATGTTTTGCATTAATGGTATCATGAGAGCTCTCTAAAACTCTTGTCACAGCAGTTCTGGCCCTTACCTATAACAGAAAAAAAAGTTGTTACACATTGGATGCACTTTCAAACTATTTCTTCCTCCTTACAGTTCAGCTGAACAGGTAATAATTAATTATATTCAACTTTTCCATGATTCCCCCCCGCCCCTCTCCCCAAAAAAACACCCTGAAAATGAGCCTATTTCTGTGTGTGCCAGATGCTCTGGGCATACTGCTTCCTCTACTATGTGTGTCATGTTTTGTTTTGACCTGTGGTTGTTCCTCCTGGCAAAAATATATTGATTTTCATAGATTTGTAATTTTGTTGGAGAGTAAAAATTTTTTTTTGGGGGGGCGGATTTTATTCAGTACTTTTGTGAAAAACATGAACTCAGTAAAACTCAAGTTTCGTGATGAAATATTTTTGTTGGAAATTTTTTTACCAGCCTTACCATTTAGATATCTAGATTTATGCACACTAATGACTCACACGTCCTTCCCCCACTGATTTTCAACACCTTTGCTATTGTTTTTACAAACTGCTCTTTCCTCTTTCATTCTGAAAATATACAAAGGCGGTTGTAATCAATCCTTGCCTTGCTTTTCCTTGCCTTTCTAGCAATTGCTTCATTTTTTGGCTTAAGACCCAGCTCTTTTCTGAGATAGGAGCACACCTCTTGATCTTTCAGATTTGTCTTCTGTGTTGTGCTCTATCAAAGGGACATACCAAATGTCACCACGGCTCAGTTAGCACCACTTTCAACTGCGGGTTGAGAGTTTAAAATAACTTTAAGAAAAGAGACTGAAGGGAGCAGACAATGCAGAACTTGTTCTAGACAGCCACACTCGCGGAAGTTAATTAATATGCCAAATGTTAAGTTTATCTTTAACTAACTTGCCTATTCCTAAAGAAGTAAGCACACATTTCACACTTCCTCTTGACGTTAGGGTACCACCATGGTGCCACRTTTCCTGAGCCCCACCTAGCCTGGAGGCACCCGACGTCCTTTGCCACATCAGGACTTTCTGCCAATGACCATGTTGGCTCTGCAGTGTTTCTTCCTGGGACCTTCAGTTTTGACAAACGTTGGGTTCACCAAACTGAAGCTTCTTCCAGCCACACCTTGGTGGGGATTTTCAGAAACAGTAGTCATTCTGACCAAAATGTTTTATCTCAATAAAGGACTGAAAAAAATGACCATCCCTCTCTGAAAATCCCAGTAGGCTTTATGGCTTCAGACAGACACTGCATTCACAATGTTATAAGTTATGAACATCAGTTCAGGGTGGGACTGCTCTTGTCTAAGTTTAACTGGCCAAAGGTTAGTAGTCTGGCCTACACTAGTCATCTAGCCCCCCCTCTGTAATCAGCGGTGAAATATAGGTAGCTCCAAAAGCGATTCATGCCTCATACCCAAATCTATCTAAAGATGGAATGAGTCACTGACTGCAGAGTGAGCTTCTAAGGGGTTAAAGTTAGGTGAGATGTATTGTGCTGCTGGACATTGTTTGTGTTAGCCTGCCCTCATAATGAAGCAACGCCTTAGCTGTAAAATACCTACAGGCTAGGCTGCATCACCTCTCGTTTGGAGCAGGGTAGGAGCATGCACCTGGACAGTCACAGCAGCTCACAGGACAAGTGCTGGCAGGTTCAGCTGCCATAGCTGAGTCATGTGGCTGAACCCTTAGTACCAGCATCTGTTTGTAAAACTGGCTCTGAGATACTTCTGATAAAGAGAATTATGACTCTGAAAGGTTGTGAGTGCTTTTGAAATGTTACACCATTTCAAATAGCTCAAGCTATTACCAAATATCTTAGCACTCCTCCTCTTGACTGCAGTATCACGTGGCTCTTTCTATCTGCAGGTACTATCAATAATTAATTAATTACTTCATTAAGCACACTGAGAATCTTTGAGCCTGAAAAGCAAAACATTGTATAAAGGCAGTATCTAGTCCCTAGGACTTCATTAAAATGATTCTCACATCAGCCATCCTGACTATTTCTAATTAATCCAAATAGTCCATGTGACCTTTCACTTTATTCCTGGTGAATTTTTCTTGCATTCTCCACGCAATTGAAAACTCCACCATCACAGCTACACCTTATTCTTTCCACAGTCTGGGAGCTTTCCAGTTTACCTCATTCCTTGTGTTTTTTATTTTTTGAGGATCCTTCTTGAACTGATTTCATTTTCACCTCCTTGTTCAGCTACTGGCTTTGCTCTTACTTCTGGTGGATTTGTTGCTATCCACTTCTCCTTATGGAATACATCCATTTATGTTTGAATATTTTGTGTTTCCATTGCACCAACCTGTTTGATTTCACTCAGAACCACCCGTGTTTACTTCCTGCTCTGATGGAATTTGTTGTCTTTGCTTTATGTTTCATCCTTGGTCATAGTGGCAAAGGTGTAATCCTGACTGTTCAGGCACCATCAGTTTGTCTCCAGCTATGTCTCTGAGGTTAGTCACAACAAACAGAAGCGCTAGGGAAGGCTGTGAAGGCTGCAGAAAATGAACATCATGGGGTTCTTAATAATGGGAATACTTGTACCGGGCAATGTTTATGTTTTGCAGTCATGCCCAGGACCTTATCATGCTACATACGATACACCTACAACAAAACACAGCACTTACCCATGGCCAGACATACCACATACTATAAGTTCCTCGCGGCACTCCTGCCTCCTCCACTGAACTGTGAACTTGGATGAATACCAGGCTTGAAGCAAAATGTAAAGTGGAAAACTGGTGTCCTTCTGTTTCTTGTCCAGACTCAATATCTGAACAGTCCTAAATGTTTGGATGTTTTTGATCTGGGTCATAACTTTGTTTATAGAACCATGAAAATGTTTTCTTTGCAAAGAAATATACCTTGATAAGAAATATACCTAGGTGTACCTTGAAAAGCTATATACCTAGAAGAGTGTTGAGTAAAATCAATAGAGAACAAGTACAGGAGTCCTTGGTCAGCATTTGTTTTAATTTAGGAATGAGCTAAATAATTTTAAGCTGGACTCAAGCTGGAAATGTATATTTGCAATCTGTTTAGGACAAATACAGGATTGTTTGAAATGGCAGAGCATTCATTTAGTTGGAAAGAAACCCTGTCCTCTTCCTTTAACTTACTAGTATGTATTCTACTTATGCAGTGGGCATGGGCCTTGAAGCTGATACAGCTACTGTTGAGAGGATGAGCTCTAGCAAGCGGTTTTAGAGTGCAGGTCAACCACCCCCTCTTCCTAGCAGGCCTCCTTTCACAGCAGTCCTTACTCCTTCATCACCTCCTGCCACACGGACAATAACCTGAGAAGATGCCCAGGGAAGCGCTAAATCACTAAAGCAGGACTGGAAGTGGCCAGGGTGTTTTATTTTGCAGTTTGGCACACTTCAGAGGCTGGATCTGCAGCTCACAGATGGTAACTAGCTCAACTGCAAGGCCATCGCATTTGATAGCAGGATCTCAAATGGATCTCTCTGTGGCCACATCTCAGCTAAATGAACCTTTCAGAGTTTCAAATCTTTTCAGTTGGCTTTCTGTTCAGATGCAACCTGTGGCAGGTTGACTTGAACTAAACAGAGGGAGGATTGCTGAAGTACAATTGTGCACATGGAGGTTTGCAATCCTTTTGGATCAATTTTATTTTACAATTAAAGTAATATAAATAGATTTAAATCCATACTTGTAATTAAAACAACATTTTCCTCTGCCTCCCAACTGCAGGCAGAATCTGAGTTTTATTCTGTGAGGAATTATCCCTTTCGCAATTTACTGCAATGTCCCCAGATCTTGCCAGCTCTGCTAAACCACTAGCTATGCTGTAAATGCATTTCATAGAATCATAGAATCATTAAGGTTGGAAAAGACCTCTAAGATCATCAAGTCCAACCATCAACCCAACACCACCAAGCCCCACTAAACCATGTCCCTAAGCGCCACATCTACACGTCTTTTAAATACTTCCAGGGATGGGGACTCCACCACTTCCCTGGGCAGCCTGTTCCAATGTTTAACCACTCTTTCAGTAAAGAAATTTTTCCTAATGTCCAAGCTAAACCTCCCCTGGCGCAACTTGAGGCCATTTCCTCTCGTCCTATCGCTAGTTGCTTGGSAGAAGAGACCAACACCCACCTCACTACAACCTCCTTTCAGGTAGTTGCAGAGCGCGATAAGGTCTTCCCTCAGCCTCCTCTTCTCCAGGCTAAACAGTCCCAGTTCCCTCAGCCGCTCCTCATAAGACTTGCTCTCCAGACCCTTCACCAGCTTCGTTGCCCTTCTCTGGACACGCTGCAGCACCTCAATGTCCTTCTTGTAGTGAGGGGCCCAAAACTGAACACAGTATTCAAGGTGGGGCCTCACCAGTGCCGAGTACAGGGGGACAATCACTTCCCTACTCCTGCTGGCCACACTATTTCTGATACAGGCCAGGATGCCATTGGCCTTCTTGGCCACCTGGGCACACTGCCGGCTCATATTCAGCCGGCTGTCGACCAGCACCCCCAGGTCCTTTTCTGCCAGGCAGCTTYCCAGCCACTCTTCCCCCAGCCTGTAGCGTTGCATGGGGTKGTTGTGGCCAAAGTGCAGGACCCAGCACTTGGCCTTGTTGAACTTCATGCAGTTGGCCTCAGCCCATCAATCCAGCCTGTCCAGGTCCCTCTGCAGAGCCTTCCTACCCTCGAGCAGATCGACACTGCCGGCCATCTTGGTGTCGTCTGCAAACTTACTGAGTGAGCACTCAATGCCCTCGTCCAGATCGTTAATAAAGATATTGAACAAGACCAGCCCCAAAATGGAGCCCTGGGGGACACCGCTCGTGACCGGCCGCCACGTGGACTTTGCTCCATTCACCACAACTCTCTGGGCCCGGCCACCCAGCCAGTTTTTTACCCAGCACAGAGTACACCTGTCTAGGCCATGAGCCGCCAGCTTCTCTAGGAGGATGCTGTGGGAGACAGTGTCGAAGGCTTTACTGAAGTCCAGGTAGACCACATCCACAGCCTTTCCCTCATCCACTAGGCGGGTCACCTGGTCATAGAAGGAGATCAGGTTGGTCAAGCAGGACCTGCCCTTCATGAACCCATGCTGGGTACTGGAACCATTCTTAGGGTACTCTGAAGAAAGTGGGCTGATAACTTTGGAAGCCCTTTTTCATGTTTGGTTTATGTGAATCTATGGGTAAGTATTCAGAGTGTGGGGTTTACATGTTATGCACATGACGAAAGAAAGACAGAAAATACACCAAATTACGTAACTTTGAGAATTAAACATTCCGCCAAATTCTTTTTCCTTGTTTCCTTGAATTTTGCAGGACATAATTTTTTATTGYACCATATTAATTTTTTCCATAAGAAATCTGCCAGATTATCCTATGTACTGTGGATTAATCAGCAGAGTTAGATTTTTATGTACTCCAGCATTTGTACAAATGTTTTACAGATGAGGACTGTTGCTAATATTGGCCTCTGTCCTCAAGTAAGACAAGATGCTAACATAATACATAACACACTGATTTATTTTGTAAATATTTGAACATCAGGAGAATTTATCCATGATAGTTTCAGATCAGGCACGGGTAGCAGTAAATGGGGATTTTAGACAAAGTGGCCATGGAAGAAAACCATCCTGTGGGATAGTGCGTGATAAGACTTTGTATCAGCGGGCAGAGAAGTAGCCCTCTTACCATCCCATCACTTTGTTTCCACAATGGTTTTAGGGCAATATAAGATGACCTATGAATGTCTCATGCTCTGGAGGAATGAGATGGTCTTTCTTCCAACAACTGTAGGGTAGTAAAGTTATAGTAAAGATATAGTAAAGTTATATGATCTAAATAACTGAAAATTGAAGAAAACTGGAACCTCCAGATCTGTTTTGGAAGGTTATATTGAAGGCCTATTCTCAGAAAGTACACAATTTTCAGCCTCTTCATAGTAATTGACATCAAGGAATTGAATCCTTTTCTATAACAGGGAGAAAGAATGGAGACCTATTCTCACTGCTGCCACAGCAGATGGAGGCAGCTCTGGGGGAGCTCTTCTTAAACCCAGTAGATGCCTGGAGAGTCACCTCAGCTTGTGTTTGCAGGTGAACCCAATAGACTACATCACCGTTTGATGTTGGTTGACTTTTGTGTGTGATAAACTCCTTCTTAAATTTACTTTCCTGCAGAAAATACATGTTCAGTGAGGGCTGGTCCTCAAGAAATGAGGGGCGAGCTGCATCTTTCCAACAAGTTTAAGAGATCCCTCGCTGTGCTGGGTCTCACACAGAACTGCTTCAGGTGCATTTCTTTTTTCAGTCCTGTTGCTGCAAAGCTTGCCCGATTTGCTTTCACTGGCCTGATGTTCTTTTTATTTGGCAGCACTGAAGTTCTTAGAAGATTTAAACTATACTTCACTGTGAAAAGATTTGTGATTTGGCATCTGATTTTGCAGTAGCTGTGCTCAGAGCTCTTTGCAGACAAATAAAGTGTCACACCACAGCTCTGAGAAACTTATCATCTAAAAGACCTAAAACCAAGCCAAGGATGATGTTACAAACAGGTATCAAAGAGGAAAACAATGAAAAATGATATGCTAAGTTATGCAGGAAGAGCTATGTACATGAAAAGGGACTGGAGAGTTGGTCTCTAATCTAGTAAGCCTCTGCTTAACTATGCAACTCATCCATTTCTTGACTGTTTGCATGTTTAGTTTTTAGTTTCCTTGGGGTAGGGACAGTTAAAGATTGAGCAGAAGGAAGTAAAACCTAACTGGAAACATTATTCCAAAAAAAACCTGTACAAGACTGAGGATAGATAGAATAGTGCCTTGTGTAACATGATTGGCACATGAATGAGTTCATTGGAAATGTAAACACAGAAAGGGACTGTCAGAGAGGGCGTAAGATGAGCAATTCAAACCGATGAATAATTGTGGAAGTGGTTAAGACTTCCTACTCGTCAATGAGAAAAACAGTGATGTAAGAAGAGGTTGGATTGACAGGAAGGAGTAAGAGCAGCATTCCCCTTAGCGTGCTCAGCTGTGCCTGCCTTTTTGGGCGTGAGCCTAAATCTTGGCTCTGGTTAGTTCGGCACTGTCTGATGAATAATCATGTGTTTTTGTGGGTAACTGGCGATGATTGCTACCCTCTGGTTCTTGCTACAGCCTATGAAAAAGAACATAAAATTGGTGCTCCCGTGGGGCTCTTGATTATTGAGGCGAACTGTGAAGTCCAAACAATGAAAGCTCTTACATCTTCTTAATCATATTAATTGCCGAGGCAACCCAACTGCCCTACAAATGTGCAAACTAATTTTACAGGATTTTATGTTGTTTCAGGAGCTAGACTGATTTCTGGAGATGGATATATGTAACTCACTTTGATCTGGAGGTTGTTTTTCTCTGATACTGTTTGTTTTTCTGGTATATCACCAGTTTTATTGGCAAGCATAAACGATCAAAATTCTCAACACCTTTTGTCATGGAGACCTCCCTGGACTAAGTTGCCTGTTACATTGTTGCCTGCAAATGAGCTGAGTGGTCGTTTCTAAGCCCATTCCAGGGATGGGGCATCTACCAGCGCTCTCTGCAACATTCCACTTAAGTGAATTGATAATAGTCCCCTTTAGTCCCGTAGGATAAATCCAGGATAAATACGGCCCAATCACTAAACATCCCCAAAATTTGGAGGCATCTCTTTGCAGGGTAAAGCTAAGCCCTGTATTTGCTTATTTGTCTGCTGTTGACATAGACAGTTCCTTTGTCAAAAGCTCTTGGAGATACTAAGTACTTCTGCAGTTCTGTGTTCAGAATGCACTAACATCTACAAAACACCTGAAAAGACCTTTTTCCAGTTACTATATCTTTGCAGAGCTTCTTTCCAACACTTATTTACTACCCAGAGATGAATCAAAAGAGCAGCAGTGAATCAGTAARCTGTGGGCTTTAAGAGGTTGCTTGCACCAGACAGTCCAAGAACAGGAGCTTGCAAATCTGTATTTCTGGAAGAAATCCACTGGACTTCATAAAACGTGGGACAAAAGTGCTATGAGAAAAATGACTTAAGAACGATGTTCTTAAATGCTAAGCTGGCCTGTAGCCCAAGGATATTCACAGGCTATGATGGCTCCTTCCTCTCTGAGGCAGCAATACTAGCGAAGGCTTGCTATGGGAGATTAACCTCCATAGAACGGGGGGGACACAAATTGTCACCCCTTTCCAGACTTGCTTTGTATCTTGCACTGACACAAGTCAACCCAGGCTTGTGTGGGGAAGGCTACATGTCAATGATGATAAAGTTGCTCTTGGTTTTTTGTGGAAGAGCCTAATCTGCACAGCGAGCATCAGTTAGCTCTGCCTCCACTTGTGTTCAAATGACGGCTGGTGAAACACTTGCGTCTGAGCAGGTTAGACCATACCAAAATGATAATTATGCAACTGGAGTGTATTGGCCTCTGGTAAAAGTTCACTGTATGCAACCATTATTCCTGCTGCTTTCTTCACAAAATACACGCACAGGGAATTAGCATCATATATTGAATTCTTCCTGTGAAATCCAGTCAAACAATAGCTTGTTAATAAGATTCTGGAGATAGGGTTTTTCCAAGAAGAACTTCAAACTCCCTGCCACTTTGGACACTGGCTGTGATGAATGTGGTATTGCCTGCAGCACACTGTAGTTTTTGACAGTGAGTAAACCCAAACATAATACTAAAGTCTGGGGAAAAAACCCTACCCCGTCTATCTTTTCAGCCATATTCTGAAATGAAAAATACTAAAATACTGTGGAACAGCCCTAGCCTCATATATTTCAAATTTACTGATACCGAGAGCTAACAGTTACTGTGAGTGCCATCTCCTTACAAGATTCCCTGCCTAAGCTCTCAGCCAGGGGTCTGGGTATGGCCCAGGGAAGCATCGTGCTTTTGGATGCTCACAGTCTAGTATCAGCCTCACTCACAGAGAAATTAATTCCCTAATGGGATTCTAGCTTTAAAATAATAGTACCCTAATGGAGGCAGCAAAATAAAAGTACATTTTTTCAAAAAAACATTAGCTTTCAGAGTGGTATTTTTATTTGTATGCATTCAATAGTACACAGGTTCTTTCACAGGAATATAAACATAGCAACTTAGAAATGTCCATACCAGATCTGACCAGTACTCCATTTCAAAGGATTCAAAAGCAGATGCAAGAAACTTCACAGGAGACAATGACAGGACAACCGGACAACCTGCTCCCAGGAGAAAGCTTCCACTTAATCCCCATTGATGTAATGTTTGGCTGATTTCACAAAACACGAGGGCTTATATCCCTTAGAAAAGTAATATACGTATTATAGAACAATCCGTATTTCTTAGTTATAGATTTCTGTACAGTAATATTTACAATATATTGCAAGGATTACAACCTCTATCTCATGCCTTTATTGCAAATACTTGCTTCCAGGCCATAAAACCCAGACTTTGTACCTTTCGCCTGTTAACACTACGGCTGCGGACATTGCCCCTTGTCACAGCGTTGGAGCACCTTGAAACACTTGCGTATAAATAGCAGTTAGCACTGCACGCTTGCACTCCATTTGACTATTTTAGTTTACATAGTTCTAGTCAAACAAAATCATTCAATTTATGACTTGCCTTTGCCCTCAGCCCCAGTTTTAGGTTTCCCAAAAGACTGAAAACCCAACTCCGTTGCTAAAACTTGTGTTCATACTGCAATGTCCCACTTTACTGCAGTTTATCACTAAAGCTGAAAAAATCCCACCCCTTCCAAAGCATGTCTCTTATAACCAAATAGTAAAAAAAAAATCTTGAGAATTTTTTTGGGAAAAAGATAGGTAGTGACCAACACTAGCAAGTTTTTCTCATTTTGAAGGATATGACTGAAAGACCCAGCAGAAGGAAAGAAAAGCCTCTACATGTAACAGTAACAGGAGCTGAGTGAAGCCCAGAGCTCCCGCTCTTTGGAAAAAGCACTGAATTACCCATTCCCAAGATGTATGGAGAAAGAAAGATTGTCATCTACTGTTGTTCTGGCATACTGGGAAAGGTAGGTTATTAGCTTACCCAGAAGGTATTATTAAATAAAGGGAATCTATAGCTTATCAAGGAAAGATCTTAGATAGGTCCACATCATCTCCGAAGTAAACGATACCCGGGAGAGCTTGGGGTTCCTATCACAGTTTGAACAAAGCCAGGGAAATTTTGCCACATATCAGTGTGGAAAGTCATCACAACCTCACTGAACTGTTCATAAAGACAAAAAGAGGGATTAACAACAGATTCAGAATGGGGCCAGTTCTGATTTCACTAACCTCTGCCATAAAACCTTCATCGATTTTGAGAAAGGCTGATGTTCAGTACTTTCAAGCAAATTAAACATATTCCTTCCTAATGTTGAAAATTCATGACCAACTTTCATCATAACTTTCAAGAACTGCTCAACTAAAAAAGCAAAAACAAACAGAAGTTTGAAAATGAAACTAAAAATTTCCTTGGAAACAAAACAAAATAATTCTCTTCTCCTGTGGCGGGGCACTGATTTGTAATGCAAAAGATTTTTCCTGCACTCTGAGCTGTCTACAGTGATCCATATTTTCAAAGAAAGGCAGTCCTTAGCTCTGACAAATGCATATAAATATTTATGTGGTGCAGCACCTTGCAAAGTGAGCATGAAAGAACAGATACGGCAGGTTGTGTTCCTGACTAATAAACCTAGACTGCTTCCCTTAAAAACCTGCACCTAAAGTGCATAAATCTTATCACATTAGCAGCATCTTGGGTTGGAGTTTTCTGAGAATCATCCTTTAATAACAATGTAACAAATACACATGGAAATTTCATCATTTAACGAAAATATCCCCATGTACTACCTTCCCTCTAAGTTTGCAGAAGCTCACTCATGCAAACTATTTTCTCCCAAGTGGAAAGCGGGTTCAACATTATTTTATCTGGAATTGTTATCTATCTATCTCAACAACTTCAGACATGTAGACCTTAGTACATAACACTAGAAAATGAAGACAAATGCCCTGCATTCCCAAACCGCTGCTGTAATTGAGAACTAACCATCCAGGGACTGACAAGCACATTTAAAACATATGGAAATGCAACCCAGATGATCTTGCTGTGAATTTAACTGATGTCAACTAAACTGCTTGATGAGCGCTTCAAGGGCAACTCTTCCAGYGTGCAATGTTGGCGTAGGTTAAAATAGGCAACCGTTCCTCCTACCACCAATGTCTTACTGAATCGTCGCCACTCACCCTCGCCCTTTCCGCTCCTCCAGATGTATTTACTGAGAGTAGCAAACACTTGAGAAACGCAGCTCGAGTGCTCACTTGAGCTCGGCATCCACCCGGCTGCGCCGGCAGCTGTTCTGGGCCAGGTGAGGCAGTGGCGGGAGCTGCCGCAGTGCGGGCAGGAGGAATGTGGAGAATGAAAGCTGATGTTTCTGGACTCCTCACACTGCAGGTCTGGTGGCCAGGTAAGCCGGACACCACATCCATGGTAACACAAAGTAAACTTTTAACGTCTGCAGGACCCTCTGGTCGAGTCACCGTTATGCCAGCGGGATAGCTCTCACAGACGGGCATTGGTGTGACTGAAAGGGGAACTGGCTTTGGCTTTGATTGGGGGTTTCTTGCATTTTTTTTGTGGTTTGCAATGTCCACAAAGAAATGCTTTGGTGCAAGACATTTTCTAACAAGCAATAACAGATTGGGGTAAGTGTTTGAGGCACAGCCAGCAAATTCCATGAGTTATTGTAGAGGCCCCATTCACTACACTGATCATCTAAAGTACTTTTTATCAGCTTTTAAAACACGTTTAGCTCGGCCAGTCCAAATGAAGCATTTTATTGATGATATTGAGTAAGGTGCTGTCTATGCTGGGTGTCTCACCCCATCAGGATATTTATCTGGCACGGCTGTGCCCTAACATGCCTTCTTGCTTTGCAGAGCAGGGATGCTGTCCTGCACATCCCAAGCACAGCCCTACTCCAGATCCACGCTAGGGAAGTGTGGCCTTACATAGCCTGGGATACAGTTTCCTAACATGATTCTGTAAGGATCAGCACCGCTCACTCACAGTGCATAAAATTAAAGGTGTTAAACCACAAGCTGCCAAACACTGCAATGTTTGCAATATCAGAGTTGGAGACATATTGCAAACAAAGTGGAGGAGCATATGTACATGTGAATTGTACCRTTCTGCAGCAAGGCGGTAACAACGCAAAACCCTCTCTCATTTTTGACTACCAGTTTCTTGGAACTGTGCTCCTGAAAAGATTTCGGGCATGGTTTTAAAGGCTATTCCCCCCCACTGGCTGAGCAAGCTGTGTGACAGAGCAAACTAGATGGATACAAGGTACTCCAATTTGGCTTGAATACTCTCAGAGAAAGAGAAGCTTGGCAGGGATTTAGCTTACAACATGTTTGCCAAGTATCCCAGATAATGCTGCCACAGTTAGTCCTCAGCAGGGAAGCAAATAACATCTAATGATGTCAGGATGAGCCCTGGTCAAACAGCCCTAGTAAGACAGAGCCTTTGAAGGTCCAGGTGGAGCCTGTCTGCCTGCAAGGAAATGCCTGACCCAGAGGTCATTGCCACTTCATTCCCACTTTCTCCCCCCATCCCTGCTGACAAATTCATTGCTGGAAAGAGACGGGTGCACAACACAGACCTTCTGTCACAGCCCGGAATGGCATCCTGAGGCAGTGAGCTGATGCTGAATATTATCGTGGATGGCAGCTGCTGCCCCGCTTCGCTTTTCCAGGAGCTTTCGTTTCCTGCTGCCTTGCTGGGGCACAGTTCACAATCTCCGCTTGTCATCGCGCTCTTGGACAGCCCTGCGCTGTGACGAGAGTAAGGCTGCCAGGGGATGGGGGCAAGGGTAGGAGGCAATAATAAAATACTAAACTTGGACAAAGTAGTCATGAGCCAGATGAGAGAAGAGTTTCTTCCTGTGTCTGGTTTTGTTCAACTTCCAAGTCAAGGACTCTGAAGAAAGAGGGAAAAAAAGTGTCATTTATTATTTATCATATCAGACAAGCATAAGGTGATACTCTAAAGCTTTTATTCAGCTGCTTATGGCTATTGCCAACATAGTAAATTCCCCTCCCAGGGGATTTCCACTTAAATAATGAACATCCATTTAAGAATGCTGCTGAAACTCAAGGCTGAACAATCTTGATTCAAACCAGGAAGGAGGGTGCAGAGTGAACCCCCTTCTTACAGTCAAGCAGGACTGACAGCAAAAGGACCTGAACTGCAGCGGTGAATCCAGGCAACATCCCACCATGAAGCAGCAATGCCCATCTCGCCAAGGACCTTGGTTTTCTGAAGCTCACAACCAACGCTCAGATTCTGCAGTCATCACTCTGATGAAACATGTTAGGGAACCTGATCCTTCAAATAGCTGTTTTATTTAATTGGTGCCCCACCAGGTCCCGCAGAGCTCATGAAAAATTAAATGTAGAACATAAAATATGAATGGGATGATCACCGGACCATAAAAGCCCTGCAGTTCTTGAAAGATGTTTTACATGTAATGAATGCTGGATTTTAGAAAACATGTTTCTGCCTCTTTTTCCAAAGAAGGTGCAACAATTTTCAAGCCTCTGTGTAAAATGAGGAGCCTTCAAGGACATGCCTGTGAGTGCCAGGGAGAGCACGTTGCTCCCCCGTGCAGCAGGTTTCCCTTAGCACACAGGAGTCCGCTGCCCATTAATAACCACTAAGCAAACTAAACAGAGCCAAATACGTGGATATAGTGAAAATACATAGATATCTAACTTGATGCTGCATTGTCAGAGGAAGCATAGGACTGAAAGAAAAGATGAACATTTGATCAGAACTACAGGACTCATCTTGTGATCATGTGGTGATAACAACTCTCAGCTTAAATTCTGCCCAGTAAATGTAATATTTAACTTATGGTAGCTCTTGATGACTCTTGTCCTTTATTCTGAGTGCTGTGTACAGTTGTTTTTAGCTGGCCTTTCTGAACCTTCTGGGTCTGTGGCCTAAATGGTAAGTACGTTCTCAGTTTTCAGAAATTACCCTGGAAACAATCGCAGCCCTACTGCTGAGGTCTATCAGCTGAGAGTCAGCCCTAGTATGTTTAAAATTAGGTTTATAATATGGACCCTATAGATTAGTGTTTCCAAGACTGCCAAAAATTTTGGTGCCAAAGGAAATTGCTGCCAGTGTAAAGCGTTCCCTTGTTCTAGGTACTAAAATTATTGCAGAACGACCATATACTTGAATAAATTTGCTGTTTACTTCATGGAGGTCTTTCCACCACCCTGTTAGGTTGTGTGCTATGAACTGCCATTTTGTCTCAGATGTTCAAAAAAAAAGCCATTGACCAAGCCCATGTTCCAGGCTCAGCCCCTGGAAAAGAGCATCCCCCCTCCTGCCCTTGCCTTTGCCCTGGTGAAGCACCTCTTGCCCTTCGCCTCTGCAGACTGCATGCTCCCTGGGGTGGTCACCAGCATCTCCTTTCACAGCTGCACGCTGAGACACGCTTAGCACTGTGCAAATGGATGGGGAAAGGGCCAACAGCTCCCTCCTGAGCAGGCTCCGCGGTGATGACCGCAGTTCTGGCTCTGGACCCTACCCCCGACAAGGGCATTCAGGAACAAACAGGCCTTTATTTTGTTTTCCTTCACGGAAATGTGGTTGGTTCTGTTACATGGCTCCTGCTTGCAGTGAAATCTGCCTCCCATCCTCTGCATTTAGCAAGGCCGGCAGCTGCAACAAGCTTCGCAAACCATCACCTGCATCATTTTGTTTTGTGTATCTCCCTTGCCTTTTATCACAGAAGGATGAGCAAGGAGAAATGATTAGCTCAGGAGAGCCCTTTCTTCTCTCTAAGGTAATTTGGGAAAGGATCTGTCACATAACAACACTTCTTTAAGTTGTCAGCCAGATACCTGACAACTGCCCTTATCTACAAGGGCTTGAAATGTTTGTGAGAAAATGGCTCTGTCTCCCTTCCTCCTCCCTCAACTTGCAGGAAGAAAATAGGCTTTTGAGAAAAATCCAAATTTTAAGTGCGATCCAAATTTCACATAATTAAAACCGATTTCAAGTAAGTAAATGAATTTTTGCATTATATAGATTACAGGAATCAGGAGTGACAGCCCCACATCTACGTAGGAAAGATGTTCAAGCACTGCATTTCTCCACGTTCATAAGGCCCACACTCTCTATCAACAGCTGTATCTACGCTAAATGATGTTCTTCTCAYGCACCAATTACGAACTGTCAGAAAATATACACGTAATCCTTCATATCAAGATCTGCTCATGCAATTTTTAAATACCACACTGTAAGCTGTGGCACTTATCCTAAGGGCTTCATGTATTGGCAGGAGAAAAAACTGTTATCTACTAGATCATCAATACCCATCAAGGCCCCATGAATATAGTTCTTTTTCAGGAGATCAGATGCAAAATAAATACAGCTTTTATTAAAACCAGGATATCAGCTTTTACCAGGGCTAAATTTGTTCTGCTTCTGTCTGTGAAGTAATTGATTTCCAAGCCTAGATGCCACATATTTGTATTAATTATCTTTAGTTTAAAACACTGAAGTACCCCTCTAACCAAGGCAAACYGCACAATTGATTTCCAGCTACCAGTGCCAAACCACACAGAAAAACCCACTTCAGAAGAGCCAAATCCACTGCAGTCAAACACGACAGAAAACTTCAAGCCTGTGAAGTGCTAGGGGGTCACCTGGAGCAAAGTTCTATGGTCCCAGCAGAAAGCTGTGGGGGAAATAAGATTGCTAGCAGGAGCACTGACTCAGGTTTGCTTTCCTGATACTTGGGGGTGCCTATGTACAAGGGGAAGGGCGAGAGAGTGAGGGAGAGTAAGGAGGGGAAAACTGTGGCAGTATAGTATAAATACAGTGTACTCCAATTAGTAATAGTTTCAGCAGTATAGTATAAATACAGTGTACTCCTAATTAGCAATAGTTTCAGTTCAGTCTGTTACCTAAGCAACTGTAATTAAGGGTTGAATACTTCTCTAAGTTTTTTTCTAGCATTTAATATAGCAGAAATTAGAGCAAACAAGCTATTTACAAAGCAGGAATCTGCAAAGCACAGACATCCCTCACAGACGCTGACTCTTTAATTTCATGTGGGGGGTCTGATCTAAATCTGGCAAGCTGCAYGCATTTATTTGTTTGTATTTTGGTTTTTGTAACGACACGGATTTCTGCTTTGCAAAAAGGCCATACTGGAACACGTAGTATACAAAATACATTTTCCTTCTGCCCTTCATAAAAAGACTAAAATAAACTAAGAAAAGTCAACCGCTTGCTAAAGAGGAAAGAGAAATATATAAATCAACAGGGCGAGGCTTTGCACACACCTTGAGTTCACCAGGCTGCAATGCACGCTGAAAGAAGCCATCATGCCAGTTCCTGGATCACCTTGTTAGTCTCCTTGGCTTTCTTACACGTGTACAGCCACTTGATTATCCGAGCGTTGCGCTCGATCACGGAGGTGCTGCTCGGGACCTGCTCTGTGAGTTCATCCTCCAGCAGCCCCTCGTCCCCGCTGTGCCTAGTGAAGTCGCTCTCGGACGTTGCCACGCTGATGCTGCGGATCTTGAAGGAGACGTTGTCGGACACCACAGAGAAGTTCTCTCTCCCAAGATCCTCGATGACCTCCTGCTCCAGGCCACAGTACTTGAAAAATGTATCAAACTCGGAGAAGGACTTGGAGTAGCGAGAGCTGATGTCTGACTGGGAGCGATGGAGACCTCTCCTCTTCACCTCCTTGACCTCCTCAGGAGGTATACTCGGTTTTGAGGGTCTCTCATGCTCTTTTGTCCATACCCCTGGGGCTTCGGTGCCCACAGCGACGGTTTGCTCTGCTCCATGGCTGCTCGGCTGACGGTCACCGTGTTTTGCTGAGAGAGGCTCTTTGCTCTCGGTGTCTGTGGTGTACTCCATGACTCTGGGCATCGCAGGGGAAGCCAACTGCTTCTCCTTTATGGACCCTTGGAAGATCCTCCTTACCAAGCTCCCCCGTGAGCTGTCCTGGCTTTGACCTCTCCCAAACTCGCATTTCTGGCGGTAAATCACCAGGGAATCCGGCCGCATCTGCCTCTTGGGGGTGCTGCGCCTGGCTATGGGGGGGCCGTGCTGCAGGGGGGCACGGCAGGAGTACACCGCCTTAGCCAGCTCCAGGGGCTTCGCGCCCTTCCCTCTGCCAAAGTCCCTGCTGATTTTTTTGCTCTCCACCGAACAGGTCTCGCTGCTGCTCTCTGAGGCTGAGCTAAGCACGATGACGGGTTGCTGCTTGGTGCTGATTACCTGCTGGCTTTTTACGTACTTGGCCTTATCGGCTGCCAGCCTCTCCACGGCACTTCTCCTGCCCGGGCTGCCTGCCTCCATCTGCCTGCGGAGGTACTCGGGCCCCTTGTTGAGGAGTCGCAGGGTGAGGGAGGAGTGGAGGTCGGAGATGGCGTGCATTCTCACGGCCCGGGAGAGTTCAGCTGGCATAGCAGTTTCAGGGACGCGGATCCCGCTTCCAGTCCTGGGAGGGAAGGAAAAAAAAGGCAAAAAAGAAAAAGGGAAGAGGAAAGCCCGGGCGCTGGAGGCGGCAGCTGCGCCCCTCCGAGGGCCGCGCTCCCCCGCGCGCTCTCGCTGCTGCCGTCGGGGCGCGCGTGTGCGTGCTGCCGGCCGGCTCCGCGCGCCTCCCGCCCCGCCGCC
>JAYKAV010003205.1:17308-76054 GCA_035582835.1 Phoebastria nigripes | reverse complement strand
CCGGCGGGGAGCCGCCCGGTGGGGCAGCGGGTCGGGAGGCGCTGGAGCCGCCGCCTCCCGCGGGGCTGGGGCGACCGGGGGCACAGCCTTGCGGGGGGGCGCCTGCACCGGCCCCGGGGTGCTCCGAGCACTGCCTCCCCTCTGAAGCATCTCCTGCCGGGCCACCTCCTGGGGACAAGGCGCGGACTTAGGGCCTGATCCGGCAGACGGCAGCGCATCTTTCCCTGGGGGGCCAACCCCTTCCACCTCTCCCTTAGCAGCCTTCACAAGACGCAGTGCCCCGCAGGTTTGAGTACCTGGGCGTACCGGGTGCTGTGCTAAAAGGCATTTCTGCCGTTGTAATTTTTAGGAAAGGAAGTGACTCAGGCTTCCAACGTAGAGCGGTGGAGCACGGCGCGGGGTGGCTGAGGCCCACAGCGTGCTCACCGCTGCGGGCACGCTGGGTAGACAGCAGCCGCTGTGCCTCCAGCTGCTGCCAGCAGCATCCTACCCTTCCCGGGGCATGGGATATTCGTCCGTGGCCCACAGCTGTGCTGCGGCGGTGCACGTGTAAAGTGTCGTGGAATGGCATAAATCTGAATTGCATGTTATAGATCTTTGCCCTTCAGAAACAAAGGGCAGGTTTCCAAAGGGGCAGAATTCCCGTCTGGGGCTGGCAATTCTGAACAGGCAGGACAGAGCCATTGGCTGTAATTTAAACATCTGAAAATTAGGCACGTAAGTCATAGGTAATCACTTGGGGCAGTCTGAGTGTCCAACTTTTACTCATGTGATCTCATGTGAGATGCACCTCCTCTGTGGTCTCTAATAACTGAATTATAGATAACTTTTCTCCTCACATAGAAAATGAAAGCCATTTTATATCTGCAAGGTTTTTCACACATAGTTGGTTTTTTTTTTTCATTTGTCTATTACTTCTGTGGAATTATAGTATCAGAATGCTTTTGTGGTGATTGACTCATAGTTGATCTTTACAATCACTAAATTGTGGCAAACAAGTTTACAAAGGGAGAGATGGGCTACGGGCCTCCCTGTCTTCATTATGAAGTTTCAGGGTACACCACTTCGCCACCAGAAACAATTTGCTGGTAGCTGTGTGGCTGGAGAAAAAACGTACTAGGCATTGTTAGTGTCAAGAAAGTGTAGGTCAAATGTTGGGTACGCAACCCCCTCTGCACCCCCTGGAAGCAGGCGGCGGGGGCCTGGGCACCTCTGGTGCATGGAGCTGCTTTGCTTTGGGGTGGGAAAGCAACAGCTTTTGTGCTTATACCCCCTGCCAAGAGTGGGACTACCCAGCCTGAGCCCTGCTATGATGCTTGCACCCAGACGCTGTGTCGTCACCAAAGGGTCAAGCCACATGAGTGGCACCAACGTTACCCGCGTTCAGGCGTAAGAGGGTACAAAGTACTGAAGTATGAACTGAGCAGCTGGGTTTTCAGTGGAGCTGCACTCCTCTTGGCACATGCCTGCCTTTTGAAGGGATATTTCCACGGTTTCTGTGTGCTATCAGAACCATGCTATGGTTCATAGAATCATAGAATCATAGAATGGTTTGGGTTGGAAGGGACCTTTAAAGGTCATCTAGTCCAAGCCCCCTGCTATGGGCAGGGACATCTTCAACTAGATCAGGTTGCTCAGAGCCCCGTCCAACCTGACCTTGAATGTTTCCAGGGATGGGGCATCTACCACCTCTCTGGGCAACCTGTGCCAGTGTTTCACCACCCTCATCGTAAAATATTTCTTCCTTATATCTAGTCTGAATCTACCCTCTTTTAGTTTAAAACCACTGGGTTTTAATAACCTTGGTTATTGCCCGAGGGACCATGGAAGACATGGTCCAAATTCCTGAACACATTGCAGGGCACTGTATGCTCATTTTTGATTGTTATGACTGTGGAGTGGTTTCATCTTTGCCCTCAATGCAAAGCGGAGTCTCCAGTCATGCCGAAAGTATTGGCCACWTTTTAGCCTACTGCCCTGGTCAAGCCCAGCAGACTTGGGTGAGGGGTTCTCACTGTGACAAGGGAAGGGTTAAGAGCAACCCTGGGGTAAGAATTTGGGCTAGCTCTTCAGTGAGGACCTGCTTAGAAAAACACAGAACAGAAATATTCTCTTGCCAACGTGGTTCTACAGCTGGTTTTCCCCTTAATTTTACATCCTCTTTGTTCCTAGACATGTAGATCTGAACTCCAGAAGCCCCTTAACACATACTTCTGCCTGTTCGCAGCGAGGATACCAGATGGGATGCTTGCCAGAATCAGGACTGAAACTTGTGACATACTTTGAGATCCCTTAGAGTGAAATTCCTGTGGATATGTAGAATGGGCATATTTTTTGAGAAAGAACATTTTTTCTTCTACAGATATACAAGTAGAGCTGATTCACATAACAGCATACCTAAAAATTAATGTCCTCAAAACCTGAGAGATAGTAATAAAAGTATAAGCACAGTTAATTACCAGGGAGCCCTTCCCTGTTAAAGCAGCTCATACACAGATGTGTAAGAGTGTAGTTAATATCGTTACATATTTAAATGCTTCATGGAAGGCTGGGCTTATAGAGAAGGCTAATTTCTTCTGACAATGAATCTTAGCAATAAGCCAATAGACGTGATGAATTTAGTAATGAGATAAAGGTTTCATTCCCATCCCCATATTGACAACTTTGTCTTAATTTTTTCCTTCAAATTTTTCCTTGGAGTTCTACGATGCTGTATAATGCAACAACATATATTCACATTCCTCCATGCATTTTAATTTGTGTTTGTTCCAATTTCTTGTACCTTGTATCTCTGAGCTTTAAGACCTTACAAAAAAATCTCGGACGTGATTTGTTTGCATTCATTTGAAATAATGAGAAGAATGAATAGACATGAGTATCAGTAAGAGTGGTCTTATTAAGCAACTCCAATTCATTTCTTTATCCAAGCTGTTTATTCACTCCTTGCCATATGCAAAAGCCACTAGCAAGAGCAGATATTATATAGTTTTGTCACTGGACAACAGCTTTGTGTTTAGAGTTGGTATACAAAAACAATTGAAAAATATTGATTGTTTTGGATGAAAAAAAAGGTTCTTAAACATAAAAAAAATTGAGACATTTTCCTTTCACTTAAAATTTCCTAGGTTTTGAAGGCATGCCTGAAAGACAAACCTGGACACTTTTGATGGAACTTTTTTCATTTTCAACCAATTTCCTCCCCCTCTCACTGACAAAGGAAAATGTGAGTTTTGGTTTTCCACAAAGTGCATGTCACAAATTTCTCATGAAAAATCACAAGAGCTCTTTTCAGCTGGCTTTCTTCTTGATATGTGAGATACTTCTCTCTGTGAATCCTGGGTGATGACAATGACATTTAAAGTGGGAGAAGAGTCTTCCCAGGGTCAGAAAACATTGTGAGCAACAAAAGTTTTCAACCTTGTCTCCCCTTTGATAAGGTACATTAATATAGTAGCTGCACAGTTATGTGATATTTTAAATGTATTTAGGTCATGTATGTAAGTACTTAAATACATTTAAGTTTAAAATATATTTATGTTATTTTAAATATTTATATTTATATATCTTAGAATTAGCTCTTATATTTATGGATACACTCTTACAACGTTCAAAGAAGAGAGCACCATTGCATTTCTTCTTTCTGGAAAGCAGAGTGAGATATAGTGTATTATGAGAGCCCCAAGCAAACCAGCTTTGCCCCTGGCCCAGCACAGGCTTGCAGACAATAAAATGGAAATAAAAATGGCACAGCAGCACCCATCCCTCAGCCCATYAGCTGGCATCAGTCTCTCTCTGGCATCAATGCATTAGGCAAAGGTAAGAGAAGCAAATCCTGCACACACTAAGCCTTAGCTGACACCATGAGTTTTCCCACGGAAGGGGAGTTTTACAAAACACCTCTGAGTCAGCTGGCATTTAAAGTTATCGCTAAATACAAAGCAGTTGAATTTTATGTGGGGTAAGACAAACCACTTCTCACTCTGTTTGTATTAATAAGAGATATGTCCGGGGCACATTTTCCTGCTGCTGAAGACTGGAAAGCCAGTAAATGAGAGCTGCTGCAACGTGACTGCAGGTAAAAAGTATGATGTGTGCAAAGCTTAGGTCATTGCTGCCTACTGCTCCCACCCCATTCCCAGTGTCAGTGACACTCCTTTGATTTATAGTGGCCAAAGGGCAAAAATGAAGCCGTGGCAGGAGAAGAGAGGAGAAGAAGAGGGAGCTCAAGCCCTAACAGAAATGGGATGCTCCCATTTTGGAGACCCCCAACACTGCTGTGTCCCAGGACTGAGGTGTCTCCCCCATAGCGGCTCTTGGTGCTGGGCTCAGGTGTTGCCTGAAAAGCAGGAGCAGCCCGGATCAGAGCGTGGTTCGCTCCCGCTGTGACATACTGAGTGGTGCCACTGGGTGTCCTGTTTGCTGCATTCAGGCGACATAAAGCAGCCACAAAGTGGAAATGAACAGTTTCAAACCAGCTGTCTCCAGTGGTGAAATTTCAGGCCCTTCGACATGAAATCAGTGAGGGTCACGATTCACCCTCAGATTCATACAACAGAAGATACATGCATGCCCACACATCTTCAGGCAGAATTTTAAGACTCAGGGCTTGAGCACTGTACAGCAAAGATTTTGGTAGAGGCAGACCTGCATCACTTCTGTCCTCTTTTAGCCTCTCCCACTGCCAGATTGCTTAGCATCCTTTCCCACCCCTGTAATTCCAGGTTGTTTGCTTCATTAAACAACTTAGCATCTTAGTCAGAAAACATCTTCCTCCTAAAATCAATCCAGCTTGTTCACAATTGTCATTAGTGGCCTTTATTTTTTAGTCGAATTATTTTGGAAACCCCACGTGTACCACTTTCCAGGTTGAAGAACCATCATGAATCTCAACAGGACTGTGTAATTTACATCACAGTGATTCATGTCATATGGGGAGCCTTATTAGAACAAAGAGCAGAAGAAAAGTGATGGAATAACACAATGAGAGCAAGAGATGAAAGGGAGGACAAATGCAACATGCATTACACCAGGCAGTGCCAATGGGGAAGGTGCAAACCATGGCACACTCCATTCCCTTCTTATGCCCTTTTGTCCCTGCAGTACATCTGAGCCTACACTAACTCCTTTTTTCATACACCTCTGACTTGCCTAACACATGTAAAAATATAAAAATCCAACCCAAGTTTGGTACCTAACATATTTAAGTGTGTGTTAAAATGTTGAGATTGAATATTTTAATTTAAAAAGACTGATCTATTTAACATGTTGTCTGAGGGATCAAATTCATTGAATAATGTATAAAAGCATGGGGAAGAGCCAGAGTTTTCACAGTAAAACACAGCTACGATGCTGCAGAGGAAATAAATGAGTTAACTCCAAGAACAACTCTGCTTGATCCAGAAAGGGATCCTTTGAATTTCGAATTGAAATCCTTTATGAGTGAATGTGTGTTACACATGTATTTACATGTGTTAAAATAAACTTTGCACTCAGTAAAAGGTCCTYACTGTTGCTTCTGCCGTGTGTAAGTTGGATAAATGTTTCCACAGTCTTCCCCCGTAACCACAGTCACAGCTTGCTGTTGTAAAACTGCATCCCTCGGTGGTTGCAAAACCCTTTACAAACCAACCAAGCTCGTACACAGTTGCTTCACTCAACACAGGGATGGGTCAGGGCACTTCTTTAAGTACTTTATGCATTTATAGGCAGCATTACTGTAATCCCTCTCACTCATCAGCATATTTATTCACACAGTTTTCCTCTGGGCAAGTACTGTTAGCCTAGTCTCGTATATAGCTAGCTTTGGTCATGGAAAATCCCTTTCACCTAACGTGAAGCTAAAACCCATAAAGGGTTTAAAGCCGTACAGATCCCTGTTGTTTTAGGGAACTTCCAGCATCTGTGTGTCACTGGGATCCTCAAAACTCTCTCTGCTGTCTCCTTGCCCTGTAGATGCCTAAAACAATCAGTACAAAGTTTTTGCTGTTGTGGTGCCAAGGCATCACATGTCTATCCATGGGCACAAACACCATCATACATCTATTGTGGTCAAGAAGCTGAGAGACTTAGTGCATGCTTAYGTCCCGTGAATTCCTCTGTTTATTCTCACACATGGGCTCTCTCAGAGTGCACGTGCCAGATTAGGAAGTATATGAAAGGTCGCTGATTACTGGACTTCTAACAGAGGATTGCCTGTTGTCTATTATATATAATTTATATCCTGCTGGTTGGGGTATGCACCTGGCAAGTGCGTGAGGCCATCTTCCCCTCCCAGATTTGGAGCAAAGGTTTGGAATCAGATTTCTTGCTTCCCAACACAGTAGTCGTAATGTGGGTGTTGTAGTTCATTGTCATTCAGATTCTGCTGCTGAAAACGGTTTTATTTTGCTTGCCTAATTAGAAATTTACTGAAGAAAGTAGGCAGAAGATACTAATTCTATAACCTAGGGTCCATGCACCTAGGAAGTGGGGGATACCCTGTGAATTTTTAGTTACCCTTGCAAAGTGGAAGAATTTAAACAGGGAAGGTTGAAAAAGTCTCATCTTCAACGCTGGTCAAGGTGTTCTCTGGAGATGTGGATTCAAATCACAATATAATATCTAAAAACTTCAGCTCTTCTGCCATGCAGGCTGTTATAATCTCTCCCAGTCCCATTTTCCATGATATAGACTCAAATTTAGAAATCAAACAACAGGATAATATTCATATTTGAAAATCCTAGTGGTACATAGGAACTGAACTACCTTCAGTTCAGTCTTCAGACATTTGAACGTCCTACCAGCTTATGCAGGTGTTGCCTCACTCGGACACTGACTGCTAGAAATCCCATTCCCTATTTATCTCATTCATTTTCTATAGAATATATTAAATGTGTAAGTGGTGATTCACTAAGCCCAAAATATTTATATTAAGGCAAAAACTTTGACACATTTTCCTTGAGAGAATGGTCATGGGAGTCTTGGCACTGTAGCATTTCCCACAGCTGAGCATAGGTTTGCTTCCTTGTTCTGGTAGGAGAGACCCATAAAAGACCATAGTGATCTCTGAGATGGCAGCAGACGTGCTCTACATTTTCAGTATCTGTTAAGCTCCAGCAGAGTTTTGAGCTGGGCAGCTTCTCAAAATCTGGTTGCAAGGAAGATGGTAACACACAAAAAATCACTGTTCATCATAGAGCTCCTTTTAAATGTAACTGAATAAATTTGTCCAACACTATTTATCATGGACACAGCTCCTAATGTTTAAAGAAATGCATCTATCAGTCAAACTCCAAAACACTGCAGATATCACCTGCAGAGCATGGTGCCAGAACTTGTAACGTATGGACATGTGTAACATACGAAGCCCGTCATCTTCTGGCTAAGGTTTTAATAATAAATTGGATGAGATCGATTGCTTCATTCCTAAGGATTTCTTGTGTCTATGAAATACTCCATATGAAGATATAGCTAGCAATTACTCAATCTTCCTTATCAGTCGTTGCAAATTTTAGCCTCTTTCCTTATGTAATCTATGAAGAACTGACCGAAGACAACGTTTTATCTGTACTTCCTGTATATTGATGTAGATCTGGAAGAGATCTTGCATGGTCTCTCTAGCAGAGTTACTGGCGAGTCAAGTCTGCTCGTACCTTTCCACAGAAGGAGCCAGTGCTCCTCACTGCTGAGATGCCTGGTGGTTTTCTATGATTTTGAGGAGCTTAAAGTCCTTTCCCATATCCCTTAACATGCGGGTCTGCAGTTCAGTTCTTGATGGACATGTGATAGTTAAAGGAGACTGCTGGAGTACAGGCTAAGGGCTCCAAAGGGTGATTGCTTTTTACTGTTGTAGGCACAAGAAATACACAACTCTAGGAACACTGATAAATGTGCTTATATGTATTACTGCAGCTTGTTTGCTTCCCTCTCCTGGGTATTTTCAGGTCTCCTTCAGTTCCCTGATGCAAGAGCTCCTTTTGGAGCTTAGATGGGAAAATGAACTAATTTATCAAGACGGTTCCCCTGCCAAGGACAAACCTTTACATTTAACGGTCATCAGTCACTGTATCTCTGAAGGTGTGGTGGTTTGTCCTGTCTCTTTCTAAAGGGCTTTTATTCAGTTCAGACATAAAAGGCAAATATCTTCCAAGCTTAAAATGGAGCCTGCAGTCTGCTCTGTACAGTCCCCTCTGTACAGAGGGGATATATAGGCTACATTTCCTTTGCCTAACTTTGGGAGTTAGCACAGGCTATTGGCTATTCCCAGCTATCTTATTTGGCTAACAAGAGAGTTAAATAGTGTAGATACGGTCAAATCATGTCTGTTTTAGTCTCGGGGCCAGAGAATAAGTCTGAGCCCATAGATGCAACTCTGAGTCCTCAGTATAAATTTAATTCATTGTCTGTTTGACCTTCTCTAGATATTCACCGTAACATGCAACAGTTTTATACATATACTAATTCTGAGTTTGACTGAGTCTATTTGATAATTTTCAGCTTTGGTTTAGGGAGATTAATAAGTTTCTCTTACACTATAGAGTTGCGTTTTAACTAAGCTTGGGAACATCTGTGTTGTGAGTGAGTTCTCTGACACAGTTGTTTACATTGTGAAATCGGGCCATGTCCAACAGAACTCATGAATGCCCTGCCCTTTGCATTTCAGAGTCCTTCTAAATGCACCCCAACATCACCTGAGCTCTGCATAACCACAGAAGAGCGTTCCCAATACTCCTGGGGTGACCTGACTACAAATTCTTGATTTACGGGAATTTATCTTGAAAGTGGTAACAGATTTCTTCTAATCTGATTGAAGATTAAATAACATCTTGGATAATGAGAGTAAAATGGCTTAGCTGTTCTGTATAATTATATCAATTCCAAAGCTATACAAAACAAATAAACATAAGCCCCAGTATTCAAGCCTCGTTAGGTTTATGTTGCAACAGCTACATTAAACAAAATTACAGATTCAGTCAGATCTTATCGTGCTGGAGTTGTGGCAGCTGCCCTGGACAGGATCACACAGTTATTCGTAATGCAGGGCTTTTCTGGGAATCAATGGTCCAAATTTCTTCAACAAACAGCTCTACCCCTGCCCTGCAAACATTAACTCAGGTGCTAGCAAGATTTTCAACCCCAACTTAAGCTGGGATATGTCCACTTCTGGCTGCTGGACTGCAAGGATTCTCACACCACTCCTGTTTTCTTCCCCCAGAAAGAAGATTCAATGAGCAGAAAATAGCTGGAAGCGTTGGAGATTTTAATCATTTATCCCATATGACTATTTAGTGTCCAACCAGGAGTTTACCTGTCAGAAAATATTCTTCTACCTATTTCTTGTTATTTTCTATCTTTGCAAGTAGAGCTGGTACAGGAGCCTTATTTATGGCATCCTTTCTATAAACCAACCTATACGTTTAAGACTTTCTAAGATATGTTTTATAGAGAAAAATAAAAAGGTAAAAGCTTCCTGGTTTTCTAAAGCAGATGCCCAAGGCTTTTGGGGTTTTACTAGAGTCTGAGTTGCACGGTAGTGAGCTAAACCAAGGGATGGGTTGTGACCTGATGGGTACGAGGGGGCCAGGGAGGGAAGGCGAGCACTCGTCCCCTCGTTCCCACACTGGGTCTGCTTTGGGGGCCTCCAGCCGCCCTTCTCCAGGACAGGCAAGTCCCCTGGGTACTGCTTGGAGAGATTTCACCCGCGGAGCCCCTCTGGAGGGCTGCATGGACAGGGCTGCCCCAGGTCTGGCTCCTTCTGCCCTCCGTCTCCTGCACCCTACACCCTCGGGCAGGCGACATGCAGTCTCCAGCACAGGTAGTTCACCCTGCTGGACCAAGTACGACCCTCACTTTTCAGATGTTTTGGACATAATGACCCCTCTCCCGCTCACACAGATGGTAATTATGTCTCAGGAGTAACACAGGAGTCTGGAGCAGAGGGGCGTGGGGTGGGTGTAGATCGGCTGTAGGTGTAGTGTGGGTACGGGTGGTCTGCTTTCACTCGCCAGTGCCCCTCTCCACCTTGGGCACTGGGGTCAGCCGCAGGACCTGAGGGATTCGACAGTGTAGATGTAGCCCATGAGCATGCTTCGGCTCGGAGAGGAGGATAAGTGGAGTCAGCACAGATCGTAGGATCACAGCGAAATTCAGATTGGAAGCAACCTCAGGAGGTCTCTAGTCCAAACTCCTGCTCCAAGCAGGGTCAGCTGTAAGACCAGCGCAGGTTGTGGCCTAGAAATAAAAATAGTGTTGTGAGGAAGGATTATATGAAGACCAGTCAGATTTTGCAGAACAAGAGGAACAAGGCAAAAAAAATTAATAGCTGATAATTTGATATTCTTGAACACCTACTTCATTTCCATTTTTACCATGATCCATTTGTTTAATTTTTCCGTATAGATTTTAGGCTTCTGGTTCGTATATTAAATTGGTCTGCAAATTACCTTGAACATCTTCAGGCATAAAATAAATTTTAGCAGTATTAAAATCAACCGACATACAAAGAAATGTGATATGCTATTTGTTTACAATCTAAAGTAATTATTTATCCTCACTGAAAGTCAGCCTTCACTGGAGAGAAAAATAACTACAGTTTATTGTTCTTTGCCTTTGAATAGGAAGTCTCTATTATTTTAGTACCAGCTGAACTTAGAGGGAGACCTGTAATGTAGGCCTAATAGAACTCATTTCTTGTTATTAAAAGTTAAAGAGTAACTGCAGATAGTAATTACAAAATTACTTTAAATTTCTCCTTAGAAAATGGCCTCCACTATCACATTTGCTACCCCCCCAAAAAAACTCACCTCCCTAACAAAACCACTTTTAAAATATGTTAATGATTAAACTGTATTTTTTTCCTTTCACAACACAAGAAAATGTTTAATTATTCCATTGACCCATTCAGGATCTGTGTCCAACATCTTACGAAAGTGAAGAAAATAAGAATTAATACACAAACTCAAGTCATGCAGTATGTTGTAGAAAAAAGATTAGCTGAAATCATTAATACTTTGGTTTAGGACTGGTACTGAGTAATGAATGAACAGATAGCTTTCATTATTAGCATTCTGGATTACCAGGGAAAAAATACATCCAAACCCCCGTAATTATTACGTTTTCTAATCTGGGGGTTTGTGCACCGTGTGTGTGGTTCTCCCAATGACTCCAATTACAGAGCAAATTTGATCCTTCCAATTTTGTAGCAGTGAGCATCCCGCCCAGACTGAACTAAAGCACTTTCCCAGAAGGAAACTGACGGGCACTGACACACCTGGTCATGCAAAATTTGAGTCTCCTCTTGAGTCTCCTGGTGTCTCTGTGCACTGTGGGCATTCAGCACCTTGCATGGTCAGCCCTGATGCATGGGGGGGGAGATGGGGTAGCGCTCAGATTAGCACTGTCTGTTTTCCTGAGCAAAACCCCTCTGAGGCTGGAAGAGCAAACTCCAACCACTGCAGACATTTTACTGAACGGGGGCGGCTCTCCAGGGGGAAAGTGGGACCCTGAGGAGTATGCACCTGCCGGGGGCCCCCGCAAATCCAGCACCGGCTCTGGCTTCATGTGCTTCCTTGTGGTGCTTGGAATTGCCCTTGGTCTGATTTCAGCAGAGCCAACATTTGCTGAACCATTTGTGAATCACTTGACGTGTCCACAGGCTTGTTCAGAACACCAAAGTCATGTGCCAGACCACAATGTTCCCGGCTTTTCTTTCTTTCCTTCCTTCTTGAGCCTGCTGCTTCAGCCAACTTAAATTATATGAGTGTGGCAGGGGTGAAGAGATAGGCTATAGATGGTGAAAAATAACAGTGTGTCCTCCTCATAGGTTTTCATGCAAAAATGAAGACCTTCTGTGTGATGTATCATTGAATGCTGTTAAGTTATAAACAGCTCCAGTCCCCACTGGCTTCAGTCAAAGATAAGGACATGCAGCACCAGGCAAGTTTGTTTGCTCAGAGATACAATCACTCAAGAAATAAAAATAACTTGCATCCTGTCAAGCTAGCCAAAGACGTCAGTGCTCATTGAACCTTTACAAAGGCTTTTGGAAGGAGATGACTACTGTAAAAAGCTTAACTTATCACTTAACTAATAATAATTATTATATTTTAAAATAATTTAAACTAAATGAATTATTAAAGTATAATTTAATCTTTATTTAACCTTTTTAGAAGCTTAAAAGTACTGTAGACAAAGTATGCACACATTGGATTACTATTGTCTTATTTGAGAGGTTTTTTTTTTTARTATTATCTAGGCATTTCTAACACTGAGTATGTAAACGGATATGACATATCAAAGAGTTAGGTTGCATCTCTGAGCTTTGATGTCAGCACTCTGCCTTTTATGCTTTTATACTATTCTTTGAAAAGGCTGAGATTATACATTGGTCGCTATGTTGCTCTATTATGTTTTAAAGGATTTTAGAGATTGAAGAGGTGTGATCGGCAAGGATGTCAGCTGGCAAAATCAACTTTCAATTCCATACTGCTGCACAGAGCATGGGAAAAAAAAAAAAGACACAAAATCTTTCCTTTTCCAGACAAAGAAGACAGATAATAGGCAATGTTTTTAATGAATACTTAAATCATTTTACACATAATTTGAAGTGGTGACACTTCCAAATCCTTCTGCTAGCAGAGCTGTTACCTAGTGTGGGTTTCGTGTTTCTAGTCGGTGGGTATAAATACAGCATTACTGAAACCCACCCCTTGGGGAGGGCACCGCACGAAGGCTCTGATCCACACCAGTCCCCCCTCACCTTCCAAACGGGGCTTATGACCCTCCAAAGCCAGCGCTGGCCTCTGCAGTGAAGAATGCCTTTTCTTCCACATGAATATGAATTTTCCTTCCATTTGAAACCACACTGCCCCTTTACATGAAAGATTTCTGTTCTGCTTGGCACTAAGGGTCTAATCGACAGCCCTGGCATACGCTGCACAGGTTTGAAGCCTGGCCCGTGACCACTGTTTACACAGCACCGAGTTCGTTGTGGCTCAACATGAGAAATGATGGCAATGCCTGTGGAAATGGGGGCCATGTTCGCTAGCACAACAGCAGCAAGGTTTTGTTTTCTTTGCCAGCAAGACATAGCTATTCATCCCCGGTTTAGCACTGTGTGGCTTGAGGTAAGGAGTATTAGATTATTGGCAAAGTCATTGGACTAAAGCTTTGCACTGGGGAAGGGTGAAATGCATTTACCAACGTACGTGGTTGGTATTTTATTTTATCTCCGTCAGAGCACATAAGCCTCGCTGTCCATCTTTTCCCCTCCCTTCTCCTCTCAGCTCCCCCCCTCCGTTATCACTCTCCCTCTCTTCGCAGTCTCTCCCGCGCCGCTGTCCTTGGCCAAGCCTTCAGCCGCCTGCAGGGGAAGCGGCCTCCCTCATCATGCTTGTGCTAATTGGGGCCTGATGAGAGGCATTTGCTTTCCCCTCTGTGCTTATGGCTCCCCAGCTGGGGCCCTGGCTCGCTCTCCCCTTTCCGTGTCTCTCGCCTGTTCCAGGAGGAGAGCAGATGCTCCCCCGCTCCCCCGCGGAGAACAGCTGGCCGCTATCGCTGCCATGTCACGGACCAGCTTGTGCTCCGTGCCACCCGGCTGGGACACTTGGAGTCCTCCACTGGGATCCTGCTCCGCAGGGAGAGTCTCATGCTGCAACAGAAATCATCGTTTTCTCTCTCAGAACAAAAATAACCAGTTGTGTCCCAGTCGCAGTGTTTAAAACAGGAACCCTTCAAGAACAGATAGCATCTATAATGAAAAATACACACAGATTAGTGAAAAAATTGCTGTGAAAATGGCTTTTTAATTTTTAAATAGTAACATGGAGTCTGAAAAGAACCATATCCGATGGCTAAGGGCAAGAAGGGCCCTCATGCACACAGAGCTCTGTTATTGGGGTAATCCATTGGTGTGTCTACATCAATTTTAATTCAGTTCAGGTGTGGGTTTTTCAGCCCAATCTCCTGACCATCTCCTTTTACTGCACTTTGATTTGCACTTTAGAGTGATGTCAGATGTCCTGGACTGGACCCCATTTGATAAAAGTAGACCAGAGCACCATACATCCCAGCTACTAACGGGCGGTTGATGGGACCTGGTCCAGTCTGGGTGGCAGGTCGGTGGATGTGCTCCACTCGTGCTGTGCTATCTGCTGACCTTACAATGTGTCCCCCAGRGCAGCAGGTTCTGGCCTGACTTTCCCCAAGATGGTAGCAAGAAACTGAGCTCCAGMCTCTAATTTCAGGCTGCCTGACAGAGCTGGTCCCCCTTCTCCAAACACATGGTTGTGGACACGTGTGTTTGTGCGTGTGCGCTGTGCTGAAGGGAGAGCATCTTCAGAGCCTTTCCATAGACCGCAGCAGCTTCGTTCCCGCTTTGCTCCTGGAAGCAGGATGCTGCCAGGGACTCCCCACTCAGTACAGCGGCAATCCAGTTCATCCTCCGGGTGGTTTCTTCACTCCTTTCAATTAGATCATTCATTCCTGGGAACAGATCTAGTTTAAAAACGTGATACGGGAAATTTTAACTTCATTGTAAGAAGACACTGAAGTTTTGTTTTGCTTGCAAGCAGAGGAATGCTAGGTTGGTCGTCTTTAGCCTTTAGTGCACTGTTTGTAGAGCAGGTTGTGGCCATTTGGTCTGTGGTCACTGAGGACACGCACACAGGCTCCCTGACAACTCCACCTTAATTAGGGCCTGATCCCAGCTTTCTCACAAGCCAGCAGAAACAATGTGTTTTTGTCAAGTACGAGGAGTTCTCCCAAGTGTGTGGGTTGGAAAGGAATAAGGGTAAAAGAGGGAAAACTCGGTTGTCGTTTAGATTTTTTTTTATCTTAAAATATTGCAATTGGCTTTAATCATTTTATCACTTAACTGTATCAAAGTAGCTGAGGTTAGTAGAAGGTGCTGAACACTCCTTTTGAACAATGCTTCCTTTGAGTTATTTATCCATGCAGTGCTCAGCTGGAATGCAACCAGCAGAAATAATATCTGATGGGCTTGTGCAAAGCCCACTTAAGGTATATTATGTTGTCAAGGCAGATCTGTAAACTAGCTCTTTCTGAACAGGGACTGTGCGTTTGATCTTAAATCTTCAAAACTTGGCATGTAAGCTGAGGAGAAAAAACATCACTTAGTCTTTGTCCACATCTCCATTGTGCTGCAGTGAGCCTTCAGATCACCAAAGTCCAAAATCCTATAATGAATACATTTTAAATAATCTATTATGTATCCATATACACTGACTCCATGGCTGGATTCATGTCACCTAACAGTACCAGTGGGGTTCAGCATAAGACAAAAAGTTAAGTGTCTCCATGTAGGTGCAATGAGTCTGAACTGCACCCACGGTCAATGGAGGCCTAGTCAACACAATCACTAGAGAATTGTGTAGGTCACCCTAAAGTCCACCTGAGTTTAGCTGCTTAGATGTAGGCCTCCTGCGCCATTTGAGATGCTTCAGGGTTAACCCATGGCATCTCCAGCTGCTGATCTGGAAGGACATCGGTGCAGTACAGGATATATGCCATATTTGATGGCTCCATGAGGCCACTTTATACATCCTGTTGTGACTCAAATGGCACCAGATGCCTGTGCTTAGGGAACTCGGTCCCAGTGTAACATCAACACTGTAGACTTCTACATTTGAACTAGTCCTCCTGTGTCGTTCCCCTCTGCTCCCCTGTTGCTTGCTGGTGACATCTGTTTTATTATGAGATGAACTGTGCCTTGTAATACCTCTCTTACTGCATCAGGACTGCCCAGGTGATGGGCTTCTATGCAAATATCTGCAGCTTTTTCTGGGAATATGCCTGCTTTACGAGGATGTGTGGAGAAGTCTGCGGAGGATGATGCTGGGCGTAGCCCTGGTGTTGTGCCGGGAAGGCTCTTGAGCCACACCCTGCTCCCACGCCACTGCTCCTGCCATGTAACTGCACTTCACCCTTTGGTCAGGACTTTTGGCAATTTTGTAATATGTCCTTGGCTGATACTGCTGCAAAGTTCACCCAGGGTAAACTCACAGGCACGATTAGCACACTCCTGCCCTGAATTTCTAAAAAAAAAAAAACATTCAGGGAAGATAAGAAGTTTCAGCAAATAACCATAACAACAGTATAATGATTGTTGATGTTTTTTTTTTTTTTTGTCCTGGATTATCTTGAGTTTAAAACAGAAGAACTGACAATTTTCAGTTCTTACGCAATCTTGCAGCCTGTGAACTGTGTCAGTATTAAAACAATAGTACTACTGTTTAGCTGAGGGCTTTCAAATCTACTGCCTACATCCTTCTCTGCCTCGTGTTTTCAGCCATGACTGACCAGCTTGGAAGGCCTCTCAAGTGTTTTTTGCTCCATCTAAGGGTATGCCTGCATGGAAAAGGTATTCTATAGAATACCAAGGTGTGAATTTGCAGTGCAAGTAGCAAAATAAGGGTATCTCAATTTGGACAGTCTTGTTCCCTATCCTGGGCACATCTGAACTGATGGGGTCAGTGGCACCTTGTTCTCCCTGTCCGTGCTTGGTTTGGGCAGACATGGACTAGCTGTACTCTGGAGTCGTGTAAGCACATTATTGCAGTACTGAGCATGAGCTAAGGTGCTGGTCTGTGCTGACATACCCTGTGAGTTTTGTGCATATTGACTTCATTCATTTCCAAAATTCACTAAGCTAAATGAGACAAAGAACTTTTTGAACAAATTGTCCACCTGAGAATCAGCATAACTTGTCATTCTGGACCACCTCCTCATAAARAGAGGTCCTAAGAGAAGATCTCCAGGCTTTGTGTTTCTGGAAGATACCCTGTCACTCTGCTTAGTTTTCAGCGAGATACAGAACTACTTGCAGAAAAAACACAACTGCGTCTGGGAATTTAAAAGGATCACACTCTTTTCCTAGGGACACCAAGAAGACACTTTGTTCAGTGGCTGTGTCACAAAACTGAAGGGGGTTGAGGGCTGCTCCTGCATAACCTTTCTTTATAACCAACTGATCCACAGCCAACTGTTCTGTGAACGTGAAAAAGGACTTGAGATACTTCTTTTTCTTCATGAGGGCCTGACAGCGGATCTAACAGAGCAGTTTGTGCTCCTGGGCCTTGGCTTGTGGCAGGCTTAGAAGAATCAGAATCTTGGTGTTCATTCTGGTTATACATATTTTTAGATAATGTTGCCCTGGCAGTGAGCATAGGATTCTCTCTCTCTTCTGTCTCTTATGTCTTCACCGCCAAGGCTTAAATTTCTCTTTGCTGAAAGGGCATTTTTCCACCTGCTTACTCAGTTTCATCATGAGGCGGGTTCAAGAAGAGGAACCACCTGGGATGCAGCAGGGCTGCTCATGCAGTGAGCAATGTTTGGTCCTTTTTGGTTTGCTCATATACCTAGTAGGGCTCGGCTCTTTAATACAAGGATAGATTATAGCTGCCCGATTACACTAAGTGCATGTACAGTCAATGATTATTTTACATTTGGCCTTAAGCTCAGCCTTTTCTTTCCAGGCTACTGTGGTCCTGAATTCCTCATACCGCCAAAACTCTTTCAGAAATCCACATAATACAGACTACGATATCTCGTATATTATGTAAAATGCATTACATCTTGCTTCCTTGAGCTAATATTTATGTTTCCATCTTCACAATTTCTCTCTATATATTTTGTTCATCCTGAGAAATTGTATTTTTTAACAAAAAAAAAACCCAACCAAAACCAAAAAATAGCTGATGCTTTATGTTTGGCTATTTGTTTAGCTGGGTTTCATAATGATGTGCTAATGGTCCTAAAGTGCTGTCAGCATTTTTTTCCCATACCATTCCATTTTCAGCTCTCCATAGTTCTTTGAATTTAGGTCTGCTAGCTGAGAAAATCCTGCGGCAAACAGAGGATCTTTAGATGGTAAAAGGCACAGGTAATTAATGTCTTTAAAGACATTCTGAGTGAGTATACACTACAAGAAAGTAAAGAAGAATGCCAGGAGCTGTCAGTTTACTAATCATGGTTTATTTGACCAGGGTTATTAATGACATTCTTTGGATAGTTAATTGCTCATTTTTCTTTCGCTGAAGCCTAACTAGAAGATATGACCGCCAAGACTCCATTTATTCTTTTTTTACATAGCAGGGCAATATGCACCTTTAAATAGGGTGCAGACATGTACGAATCATATCATGATGTCAGATAGTTAAGGAGATTTTCTTGTTTCTCTGAGAAGATGCTGAAAAAATGATGTATAATATAGCCCATAATTAAGTAGGATGAAAACCAGGCTGTTTTCTCAGCCAAATTCATAGGTGACATATATAATGGTGGTATAAGTTACACATAAGTGATCTGCTGTGTGAAAGCAGGAGGCTTAATTTAATGAACACAGGAGAAGGATGGGTTGTAGGAGAAGCAGCAGATGAAAATGGGTGTAGTAAAACCACGTGAAGGACAATACTTGATCAGAGCAAAGATCCGAGTAGCCCAGTACCCTGCTGCTGGTAGGGGCCAGTAATGGAAGCTTAGAGAGCACACTCAGGAACCTGGCAGGGATACTGCCATACATCTGTCTCCCTCTGGTATAAGCACACTTGTTTTCATTAAGTTACAGATTGCCCACATTGTGCTTCTCCTTAACTGGCTCATCCCGTGCTGACCACGCAGTTTTCTCCGGACTACCTGGAGAATTTTTTTTTAATGAAACTTTCAGAAATTCTCCTGAGCAACACTCCTGAGCAAAATTAAAATAAAAGAAAATCCCACTGTAAGTACAGATGAGAAACGTATGTGATAACTTATCAAAGACAGATTTTAGGGAAAGTCCCAGAGAATGGACATAAAGATTGTAGAAGGCAAGGTCTTCACACAGTGGAGCACAGGATGTCAGGGGTTTGACGTTAACATAGAATTCCACCATAATCTGGCACTTAAGATATGATCTCTTAGCCTTGGGCTTTAATGAAATATGTATTAGTAGAGCATGAAATTCCTACAGCAAGTGTGACGTCTGTGTTTACTGGCTGTTGTCTATTGCTGACACTTCCGAGTCTGTGGTATCCTTAACTAACCCAACACTGTTTGCTGGGATGTGACTGAGTACCTGACAGGCGGGTTTGCTGTAGAAGTTTAAAACCAATTCATAGGAAAGGAGCAACACAGGAAAAGGACCACCTAACTGCTGTTTATTTCATATAGCTAGAAATAATGCATAATAGAAAATATCAGTGTGTTACTTCTACAATGACAGCAGGGTCGTAAAAGTTGAATGATTATATAAAACTGGAAATCATTTTGTGGATGGTAAATGGAGCAACAACAGTATCTAGCAGATACAGCCATTTTACTCTTGCCATTTTAAAAAATGCCTACAATACTCAATTTCTACACCATTTAGATGAAAAACTAGCCTGGATAACTCAAACTATATTGACATGACATACAGTAGATCTGAGAAAAGGTGTCTGACAACAAAAAGTACCACTGCAGCTTGCTCCAGTGTTTCTCAGACCTTATAGAGAGTACCAAATTGTGCCAATATACAATGATGCGGAGGCTGAGGAGCCACTGTATTTGTGCTACTGTCTTGCACTTGTCACCAGTAGCACTTCTTCACTCTTCTGGATGTGATACCATTGCACAGGGAGAAAAAGGTATTTGTTTTAGAACATTTGGAAGGGCTCGCAGCCCGGTGTTCCTATTATTAGTCAATTTGTATCCACTGAATTGAACTAACCTATTCTAAATTGTATGGGATTTTTTTAGAGGCTACAGGAACAATTATAATCTCTGCACTCATCTGAGTATGGAAAATGTCTCCAGGTCCACCTGTCTGGGTGGTGGTGACTCCAAAGTGAGTCATGTTAGAAAGACTATGGTTGTCTTCTGGTTCTTTCCCTAATGTGGTATAACTTGCTGCCGCCCATTTTGGGCTTTGGTGTTGTATTGAACAACCGGTCTTAAAGATCAACTGAAAATACTGCAGAAAGTATGTTCTTTTTGCACAGGGGCACACCAGATACTTTGCTCTACCACACACAMAAAAAAAATAGTTCTCTCGTCTAAATGAGTGTGCATGCTCCAGATGTAGTAGCTATCCCTGAAATAACAGTTGCACTTAAATATGCCCAGAGTGTAGTCTCATTGACTTCAGCAGGGCCGTTCATGTGGTTAAAATTAAACAAGTATAGGCACTTTCACAGGTTGCAGTCATCAGGATGTCATTACATGCCCCCAGGAACTCTACAGCTCAGTGAGATCAGTTTTCTTTTGTATAAATAAATAAAAGCTTCAGGATTAAAAAATGTTTTTGAAGAGCTGTGAAGGGAGAGTGACATGGCAGGAAACAGATTTACCAACTTCAGTGACAGATGCTGGAGTGTGGGGAGAGAGGCCATGCTGGCTCGGGGGTGTTACTGGGGCACAGGGGTCTGCAGTGCCGGCACAGGGGAGCTACTGGTATAGTTCTGTTTCAGAGGGTCCTGCGGACCTGTGCAAGCACAGCGAGCGTTCCCAGGTCCAGTGCTCGGTGTGACGAGGCAGCCTGCACAGCTGGGCAACAGGCTGGTAACCAGAGGGAGCCCGGGCTGCAGCTGTCCTGTGGTGGCTGCTGCTTCATTGGCACCTTTTCTTTTGACTAGAGGTTTCAAAAACCTGGGATTTAGCTCCCTCCTGATTTACGATATGAAGCATCCTTTCCTTTGATGGCTTCTCCGCTCTGGATTGTACATTCCTCAATGCACCAAGTTGTAAGAAAGATTAAAGGAAGAGTCCTCCTTCTTCTCAATTTGTATGAATTGATAATGGATTCATTCAAGTTTAGCACCAAAATCATGGTCTGTGTCAGCAATTAATTTGGTTCAGCACAGAGTGATGCTATGAAGCTGTTTTTATAGCCATTGATGCTGGGAGTTGACTAACCTACGAGGCAAAGTAGAACATCCACAGAATATTTCGGAGGCTGAGGCTAACACGTTTTTGGTGTGCAACTTCCAGGGCACCAGGTCTAACTCCTTCCTGGAAGAGAGACACTGGTGTGGCTCCAGAGGGCTGGAAGGATCTGAACTTTCTCTATGTTATAACATAATCTCGTATGTCAAATTATAGAGGTACAAAACCAGAGAGAGGAGATTTGAACCCACAGGCTTCATCTATTTGAGTAAATTAAATGTGCTGGAGTTGCCCAGCATTAGGGCTGACCAGCTAAGGCAGCCCACGCACATGGCGTGGAACTTGCCCATCCTCCAAACCATGGGGACCACATGCAGCCTGCTTTGGGGCAGGCCAGCTGCCAAACCATACCCCAAGTCAGTTCGGGAGATTGCTAGTAGACCAGGACCCGCGTGCCAGGGACTCTTCAAACAGTGCAGGCAAATGAGTTGCAAAGCCTGGGACCATCTAATTTGCCATTATAGAGGTAACCACAGCGTGTATTTGGGGAAAGGCTCCAGCAAGGGTAATGCTAAAGTACTTTGGTCCGTGTATGACTGTAACAGCTTACTCTAACTTGCCAGTTTCTCTGATGAGTAAAAGATATAGCTGGTTCTGTTGGGTTTTCAGAAGTTTATCAAGCAAAGGCTAACTTGTCCTTCTGTCTTCTAGGAAACCCACTGATATGCACAAAAAAACCCCAAACCTACTTGAAAGGAGGTTGTGGTGAGGTGGGTGTTGGTCTCTTCTCCCAAGTAACGAGCGATAGAGCAAGAGGAAACAGGCTCAAGTTGCACCAGGGGAGGTTTAGATTGGACATTAGGAAAAATTTCTTCACCGAAAGGCTTGTCAAGCATTGGAACAGGCTGCCCAGGGAAGTGGTTGAGTCACCATCCCTGGAGGTATTTAAAAGACGTGTAGATGTGGCACTTAGGGACATGGTTTAGTGGTGGACTTGGCAGTGCTAGGTTAATGGTTGGACTCGATGATCTTAAGGGTCTTTTCCAACCTAAATGGTTCAATGATTCTATAAAATCAGGGCAAAATGCAGCTACTCTAGCTCACAAAAATGTTATTAAGTGCTCTGGGTCAGTTTGTTTGACAATTCGTCCTAGTTGTGATAGCACATAAAAGACAGTGCAAAGCTTTGTGGCGACAACGGAACAAGGCCAAACTCTTGTTGTTAAACATGGGCCAAGCAGACCTTTTGGTCTTTAAGATGAAAAGAAGACAGAGTTCAGTGGAAGCTGCTTGATCTGCTGAGGATGATAAAGGATGTCCCACAGGTCTGTGAGCCTCTTATTCCAATTTATGGGTGGCTCTACCATTGCATTTTCTGGGTAGCTAAAACGTTATCAGGTAATGAGTTAAAATACCTAAATTCTACTTTTTGAAAGAGCAAACAAGATTCAGAGTTGGCATTTGAGCAGTGCGTAAAATATAAACCTTGCTGTGGTGTGAATAGACACAAGTATTATGGGATGTACCCCCTTCAATGCATTGTTTTGACAGCTTATCCCTTGGAGTCTGCATGAATTGAAAGTCTTATACAGAGGCTTCTTCCTCGGATGCTGCCTTAAGGGAATGAAGGATTGGTTTGTAACAGTGGATGGGGAGCTGAAGGTCGAGAATAAATGCTGTTTACTAAAATATATTCTGGTGCTTAATCTGATTCTGGGTAAGCTCACTCACATAGCAGAGTTTAGAGAAAGGAGGAGGAAAAACCTTGGCAACTTAATTAAAATGATTGGTGGTGTGTGTAGGGAAAGGAGAGAAGGACAAGGAAAGATCCTGCTAGTACAAGAAGGGTAAGTACTGGAGAAGATGAATCTTACTTTCAAAATAATAACTGTGTCTTGGTCAAGTATCCCCATAAATCTGTAATATAGCCTAGGATTTGAGAACTAAATCCTTTTTCTTCCTAAAATAAATTTTTGAGACAATATTTCCAGAGCTCTTTTTAAGAATCTAACACAGGAAAAATATAACTGGTATGTATAATTTTATTCAGCTAACTAAAATTGTATTTTTCAGCACTCATTTGGCTTATTTATTTGGAAAGATCTTTCTGACACCAATAAATTGTTATTCAGCACCAGGCCTTGCATTTTGTTCAGAACTGTCCATTGACCTGAAAAAAGCATGATCTATTAAAGCACCTGTTTGGAAATAATATGGTGCATGATCTTTGCCCCTCTTTCCGTTGTTTAACATAAGCAGCTTTGAGGTTAGTCGGTTGAGTCTTTAAAAATAAGGTACTGGTTACTTCATACTTTTCATTACTAAGATGGTATTTTTTTTAATTTTATGAGCATAGTGATCACAAAAAAATTCTAAGTTCAGTCTGGACACCGTCCTGAGAAATGTGCTGTATGGGAAGTACCTATGGAAAATGTCTCTACCTTTCCCTCCCCAGCACACAGGCACAGTCCTCATCCTGCCAGGAGGCACTGTCAGAGCCCTCATCCGACGCTGACGCCAGCCCGTGCTGGATTTGGTGCGTGGCTGCCCTGCCGAGCCTGTGAGCAGCCTCCCCATCACTGTCCTGATGTCAGCTAAATGATAGAGGCAGAACTACATATCACTGTGGGAAAGCTTTTAAACTACTTTTTGGTCAAATTGTAGGTGACACAGATCCTGACATATTTAGCGCAAGGGGAAATGACTGCCAAGTCTCTCAAGAGGCTGCTTTGTAATTGCTCTCGCCGAAGCATTGTTATTATCACTAATAAAAGGGCTGGAGTTGAGAAAACAGCACTCATGTTTGGGAGCTGGATGTGCAAGGGGGAAATGGAGTAAGTAAGGAGATGTCAACGGTTGTCAGCATCCGAATTCTCCAGTGGTGGAGATACAGGAGGTGGAATGTTAATTGCTTTCCTGGAAGATGCCCTCTAATATGGGAATTGCTTATATGAGTCTTCTGTAGTCCTACAAGCTTTATTTGAAATTCAAAACATGTTTTCTCATCAGTGCATACCAGCCAGAGTGACTTTTAATTTCACGTTTCCCTACAGACTTTCACCAAATGTTAATAAGTGATTGTACACAGCACAGACGGTTGAAGGAGCCACCTCAGAAAAGGTTGCAGAAGCACTTTATGCCATAGTTTGTATCAAGATAGTGTCCTGGGATCCAAAATTAATTTGCATTTGTGCAGTTTGTTTTCTGTGTGCTTTGCATTTGTGTGGTTTTCCACCTATTAAACTTCTTTCATATACGAATCCTCTGCTGCCTCAGCAGGTCACATATATAATCTCTGTGGTGTGGTGGGAGAAGAAATAAAGGCAGTAGAGCTATAGAGAGGCTGCCCAGCCCCGCTGGTACCTGCAGGTCAGGGTGGTGGTGGCTGAGATGGGACAGGAGGATATTCGGGGCTGGTTGTCTTAGGCTCTGCGCAGACAGTAAGTGCACTGAGGAATTTATAGTTTGAAGGATGAGGTAAACAGTGGGAAAAAGGAAGAAATTCACTCCAAGTGACACAACAGATCCAGGCAGACCTAGAAGAAAGATCCCGGGACTATCAAGCGTTATGCAGCACCCACCCCCCGTACATCGCACTGCCTTTTCAGCATCGCACACACAAGGGACAGCTGATATAAGAGGTTGCCCTTCTTTGCCTCTCTGATTTTCTGCCAAAGGGTACCGGTAGCAGAGGTCTAYGTCTGCTCTGAGGTTCATAGCCCACCGCTTACACCTGGGCTGGCAAGGCTGAAATGAGTGCAGTGAATTATGAAAAGGAGTCTGCACAAAGCAAGTGTCCCTTGTCCTCTGCCTCCACCAGAGCCCCCGGATAGCCCCCAAGTTCACCTTGCTCTCATGACTTTGCCAGCTCCCGGGGGASCTGCTGCTGCACTGAGGGCAGAGCAAGGCGTCCTCCTCCCCTGCAACAGCCTGGCTCCTGCAACCATCCCGTGCCGCTGCAGCTTTCAAACTCACATTGCTTTGATGGATTAAAACCTAGTAATAATTTACTTACCCGTGAAGCCTGATATTTTGTCAGAGAAATGGAAGAGACATTCACAGGATTATGCACTCTCACCATCTTATATCATCAGTCTTCTTCCCTTTGAATTTTTCTGGGTAGGAACTGTATCGGGATTGTGTAGTACTTAGACAAGGGGAACTGGAAACTGAGCAAGGCTTTCAAATGCTTAATTTGAAAACGTGCACCACGCAGAAATGAACATATAATAACACACAATTCTTCCTGATTTTCATATTCCAAAATAATTAACAGGGATGAAAACATGTTCATATTTTGCTTCAGATACTTCAAATGATGCTTGCCAGCAGAAGTTACAGTTATATCTTTGGAGGCTTTTTTGGATACAGTAATATTACAAAGAACTTTTTTTTTTTAATCAGTTGGGCTAAGGTTTTATTTGCCTAGATCATACACAGAACTCTCRAGCTTCAGGAGAAAGAAATAAGAATAATGGAAAAATACAGTGTATGTCAAAATATCTAGAAAGCTATGGAAACTTTTAAAAGYTGTTTTAAAAAGTGTTTTCATCTAAAAAATCAAGGAACTTTGAATTAACTAGCCTTAAAACTTTTTAAAGTTCTACATACTCCTTTAAAAACACATTTTTCTTATGAATTATTTCCAATGTAATGTAGACTTTTTCTTTTTCAAATGACATTACATCAGAAATACATTTACATCTAAATATGAGCATACAATAATTACTTTTCTATGAAAGTATTTTTTACCRAGAAATAAAATAACAGTCACCAGTTTGCTAATTTTGCTTTTCCCAAAACTTGAAGTTCAATGTCCAAGCCCTGCTCAGACTGGAGCCTTTTACATCTGCGAAGAATCTATAATCAGGAAAAAGCATCTCTCACCTGTCTGAGTGTTTTTGCAGCGACCRAATATGTCACATGTGACAAATATGTGACAGTGAGCAGGACATCTGAAGACTGGAGAATGATCCAACAGTATGAGTCAAATGGTTCACTTGCTCCAAGACAGATCGCAAAATAAAAGTCACCCACTWAGTTAGTTATGTAATTATGGTAAAACTATCTTGTTTTTATTTCATAGCATTTCTCAGTTCTTGTTACATCTTCTTTTTATGTATATTCTATGTCTGTTTTAATATATATTCCATTCATTTTTTCTGTCTGACAGCATGATAATATTCTTACACTTTCAAAAATAGGTCAAACCAGCTTTTCTGTCTGAAATCTCAAGCAAGTACCTACAAACAGTCACYCTGCAAGCTGGTACCTCCCCCATTCATAACAGTGGGTTACTGACCCCGGAAACTAATGGTAGACATCTTAAATTCAATATTGTGAACAGTTCCTGCGCAGGTCATTCTACCACATTCCTGCTATAGGCTGTTCAAATCAGAACCCTCTTGTAGGCTGATTACWAAAGGAGAATGTCGTGGTTTAACCCCAGCCAGCAACTAAGCACCACACAGCCGCTCGCTCACTCCCCCCACGGTGGGATGGGGGAGAGAATCGGAAGGGTGAAAGTGACAAAACTCATGGGTTGAGATAAAGACAGTTTAATAGGCAAAGCAAAAGCCGTGCACGCAAGCAAAGCAAAACAAGGAATTMATTCCCTACTTCCCATCGGCAGGCAGGTGTTCAGCCATCTCCAGGAAAGCAGGGCTCCATCATGCGTAACGGTTACTTGGGAAGACAAACACCATCACTCCRAATGTCCCCCACTTCCTTCTTCTTCCCCCAGCTTTATATACTGAGCATGACGTCACATGGTATGGAATACCCCATTGGCCAGTTGGGCTAGCTGTCCTGGCTATGCTCCCTCCCAGCTTCTTGTGCACCTGGCAGAGCTTGGGAAGCTGAAAAGTCCTTGACTAGYAGACTACTTAGCAACAACTAAAAMCATCAGTGTGTTATCAACATTCTTCTCATACTAAATCCAAAACATAGCACTATACCAACTACTAGGAAAAAAAAAATTAACTCTATCCCAGCTGAAACCAGGACAGAGAAGAAACGGATGAAAGTGCCACTGCTCTCTGGCCATGACAGTTGATAGAGGGCGAGAAGTCTCCTGATCCTCTGTTCCTGCACGTCTGGCTGGTGCATAGAGGAGAGMTGGGGTGGGATGCTGGGCAGTACCCAATGCAGGAGGCAGGGCAGGGGTTTGCCCCCTTGGCTGGCCACTACCATCACCACGGACTGACCGGCCAACTGGCCAGCACACACCAAACTCAGACCTGGGCATGGCATGAGCTACCTTTTGCCACGCTGGTGTTTGGGGAGCTGAGGACTTTGTTGGGGATGGAGGATGGGTCGTGTGACACTGAGAAAGAGAGACATGAGGAGGGACTGTCTGGGATGGGATTATGGTGGAGGGAAGGGAGGTGCAAGACCCTGCTGTTGGGGGCACGTCAGGCAGTGGGAAACAAAGGTCTGGGAAATCACACTGGCAAAATTATTCATGTTAGTATATTTGAACCCTAACCAACTACTGACCTTGAAAACTAGGAACAAGACTTTTGAAGTGGTTATGGGAAAGATATAAGAGGCAATAGAGGTATCTGAAGGAGGAAGCAGAGAAGTAGACACCCAGAGCCTCTTCTTTTGACAGCTGACTAGCCAGCCCCAGGACACGGTGAATCAAACGCTGACAATAAACACGGAACTAAAGATTCTTCTAATCTTCAGGGCTTTAATTTTACCTGTACCAGGATGTTTAAGAAGATATCACAGCCTCTGGACGGAGGCAATAGGAAGCTTTAAACTCGAACAATGAGGTCTTTCTTTTCTGGCATTGGAAAGAGCAACTTAATTACCCTGTTCTGCTTTGCTTAGCCATCATGGAGTTCCTGCTGAATACAAAGTGCTGAGCAGGGCTGGAGGCTTAATAGAAGAACCAGCACCGAGCTGATTCAATCTGTTTCAAGAAATGAATTATTATTTATTTGCTGATATCAATTTTGCCATTAGCTGTAAGGAGAGGAGTAAACGCTCTTTCTCTGATGCATCTGTCATCTCCTTCCTTAAAATGCACAATTCCTCTGTTCTTAACTGGAGATGTTTTTATTTGCAGGGCTGCAAGCATTTTTGCTGCCCTGCTGCCCCCTTGCCTATAGCCACTCTCTGATGCTGTTGAAACTTTACTGGACCTGAAAGTTTGTATTTTTAATGGACAAAGATTTGCTTATTATACCATTAAACTTTCATGTACCTTCCACCCCTTTTTCTTCCCTGTCAAGAGACTGTAGTCCCATGCAATGATTTTAAAAATACAAAAATAGTGATTTTCAGGTAGCTGGTTTTGTAGCTAATTTGTCAGAATGAGCTTTTTAAAGCTTGAGGGGTTTTTTGTGGTTTTGTTTTTGCAATTTTTTTAGGTAGAATTGTCTATGATCATTCAGTCCACCATTTTATGCAGCAAATGTAAGCCTGATTCTTCTTGTTGCTGCACAACCAAAATAAAGTGAATGGCTACCACAGATGTCCAGCCTTTTAAAGGGAAATTGTACAATTCTTATCAACGAACATGTTGGCTGAAAAACTAGTTTGTTTTTTTTTTTCAGTCTGAAGGATCTCAGGATCTCTGTTTTGTACCTATTCATAAATAATCTTCTTCTTCCAAAGTTTATCTTATTCTACTGTGGACATTTTCTTACCAAAGGGAAAAGAAAACAGAAGTCCTTTAAGCATACCAAATAGCCATTTACAAAGGACCATTTTCTTTATCTCATCTCACTGAAACTTCAGACAGGGGAGTTGAGTCACTTACAGAAGGAATTCTGATGTCAGTATTATAAAAATATACATATTTCTGCTGGGGAAACTTGGAACTTTTTAAAGCTTTGCTTAGCATCAGATAAAAACGTGTGAAGAGCAAAATCCTGGACTGAGATGCTTGTTTATTATTCTTCACTTTTGACATTTTATGATCCCACACAGAGTAGATGAGTAATTTTATCAGTGCTAATTCTAACCAGATAATCAAGCAAAGTGTGAGTAGAAACATTGCCACTGTGGGACTCCATCCCCTCAGAGACCTCATTCACATTTTCCTTTCTCTGAACCCTCCTTCTGGCTCCCATCTCTGTCCTCCACATCCTGTTACCACTGTAAACATATAACACGACAAGGTTGGTGGATAATCTTTTATGAGAACAACTTCTGTATTTGAAAGAAGTAGATAAGCTTTCAGGCACACAAGTCCTTCTTTGGATATAAAACAGAAGCAGCAAACTTCAGAGCTAAATCCTAGCTACTCTGTATTTAATTAGGTATGTAAATCATTTAAGACAACTGAGAGTGGCTGGGCAGTTTGAACCTCAGGAATAGCATGGGGGATGCTAGATAAGAAGGTGATTATCACTTACTGAAAAAAAAAAAGGAACAGGTAATGTATTGCCTAAGGAGGAGGGGAAAGTTAATGGGGGGAGGGAGGAGAGAGATCACAGCCATTAAAAACAGCTCTCTGTTGACTCACAGTTTTATGGATTTCAATTCCTATCTTTTGAAAGTGTTTTGTTTACTTAATAAGGAAAGCAACAAAAGAGGAAGCAGTGAAACGGAATAAGAGAGTACTGCGTCTCTGCGCCCGCATGGTTGGAAAGCCGTGCTCCTCTAGGGCAGGACTCAAAAAGTGGATGCAGTRCCTAAAAAGTAGAGACAAAACAGTAGTGGAAAAGAAAAAGAAAAGTTTGGTTGTGGAATGAGCCATTGTTTGAGACGGAACCAGTTCCACAGCTGGTCAGCTGCAGGACAAGGTGCAATACAATGGTTTTCACAGTTACAAAAACATCTTGCAGAGTTGTATGCGTGTACCTAAAGGAGAATTGCCTAGAACAGCCAAGTGGGCAAGAGAGGGAATTTTTTTATAAGATAACAGATATAATAAAGATTATGAAGATGTAATTTACCAAGAAACAATTATTGTAGAGAGGCTCTAAGTGAAATAAACAGTAAGACAGCTTGTTCATCGTAGCATACTGTGCATTGTATATCATAATAACTGCACCTTACTGATAAGCCAATGCTTCCAAAAAGCTTTTCCCTGTTGTTTCTCTTTTTTCTCTGTAAGCTCCTGAAGCAGGGACAAGATCATCCTGTGTTGGTAGAGATCCAAGCATGTGATCCTTGAAATGATTTTGCTAGTTACAATGCTGTAGAAAGTCCTGTCACAATAATGTCTATTCTATAGATTATCTTCTGACTGTAAATAAAAGCCATTTAAAAGCCTTGTGAGTCAACACTTTGACACAGCTCTATTTATAACCCACTCCTCTATATGGAGACTATCTGATTATGTTTTATATTTTGGCATTTAAAAAAGCAGAGACTCTTTAGAGCTTAAAGCACAATACCATGAAATAATTTACTGTTGTTTGAAGAAGACTTTCAAATGCAGATCCTTCTCCAGGTGCCTCTGAGGTGACTGTTAACTGTTTGCCTGCTGGTGTGAAAGCTGGAGGATAGCGATGCCCGGTGTCGGGTGAGCTCCCCAGCACGTGGAGATCAGCCTACTTCCATCGATTCACGTAAGCCATGGGCTTGGCTTTTTACCACATGTCAGCTGAGCTATTTGTAGCTACAAAGAGTGTCATGTTAAATTACCAGTAGCGGAGGCGGTGGATAATATTTGTAGAAATTTCATTCATATCTCACTCAAATGGAAAATAACACCCTAAAAGGAACTTAGCTTTAGAGAAAAGAGAAAAGTAAGAGCTGTCTTGTGATATCTCCTGTCTGAGGGTATTTCTCCTGCTTATATTCAAAGCCCTCTGGACTTTTCATGCCCTTCATCGCCTCAGGGTTATTTCACAATAATGGGAATCTTCTAGCGAGAGTTTGAGCATTGCAATGGATTGAACAGAGAAGTGGGCTAAATCCCAGATCCTGGGTTCTGTAGATTAACTGCAGTTCTCTACAGTGTCCAAGAATTTTAACTCTACAGAGAAAACCTACTCTCCTGTACCACTGCCCACAGAGAGTCTAAGAGTGAGTTTCTCCCATAACTCCTGCAGCCAGTATGGCCACATCCTCACATCTAAAGCATTGCACTGTGCCTTAGCATCTCTCCCCATCAGAAGAAGTAAGACCCACTGCTCAGCTAAAAACCCTTTATTGCTTGACCCGTCCCAGCTTGAGGGGTCTTCTCCAGAGGACAGGCTGCACTGCATTTATAGAGGCCCGTTGGGAGCAGTGATCTTCACACAGTTTGCTGTCACTGAACAACCAGTTGTGAATCAGTTGATGGACATGGATCTGACAGACAGTATGGGTCGTTCTGGCTGGAGCAGTCTTGCTGTGGGAATTAGACCTGGTCCTGAGCAAAGCCCAAACAGGATCTGTGCCTCTGAGCCACTCCTTGCCTGTGAGAATAGTGCACTGAAACAGTCATCAGAAGAGAAGATTTTTATGGGAAAAGGTAAAAACAGAAAAGCGCTGTTACTTGTCTCTCCAACAGTATTCTCCAACAGTGTCAGTCCTACACAGAGTCTTCTAGTGGTGTTTGGACTGATCCCAGCCAGCCTTTTATTCACAGGGTATTTGGCAGGAGCTATAGCTCTTGAGCCAGCCCCAGCTGGAGTCACTTGGCACTCTGCTCTCAGCTGTGGTAGGTGTATATGCCACCCTTGGCTGGCATCATTCCCAGAAATACCCTGTGAGTACAAGTGACACTGAAGAGACCCAATATTTGTGTTACATGCTTTTTCCCAAGTTGTTTGGTTCTTGAACTGTATTGGCTAGAGCCCTCCGAAGCTGTTGTGGAGCTTAAAGTTATTTCTCTGTCACAGAAAACTTTCTACTGGTTGTAAACCACTTCTGAGTTTTACTAGGGTCATCAGTCACTCTTGGGAAGAATGCAGTTCAGTAAAGTGCACCAGGACCCAAAAATAATTTCTGGCAGAAGACACCAGCATGAAGGGTGATTCACCCACAGGAGGATTAAAGTAAATTACAAAGCAACCTGGAAAGCTGAGAGCAGTGGGGACCACAGGAAAGTAAATATGATTTTATATAGTAGGAACTTGAGATGTGAAGGGAAATTAAGATCAAGGTTAGAAAATGATGACTGAGCATAATCAAACAACTACATCCATCTCATTAAAGCAAGTTTATTTTCAGCGCCTTACCTTGATATAACTTTCTCATGTATTCATGCTATATCTTTAGTCTTTGATGAAGAAAGTTGAATAAAACTGTCCATCAAAGAAGGTTTATTTTATCCATCCTTTGAGATGCGCTGGCCATATGTGCACTCAGGCAGCGGGGGATCTTTCCCACGGTACTGTAAACTGAAGGATCGTGTAGCTGGCAGTAACTGCAGATCCATGCCTGAGGCTGTCTCCTCTGCACCTACCTCCCGCGGCTGCCACAGGGGCAGATCAGGGCATCCTGGCAGCTCCTGCAGACGCAGAATCACAAAATTCATTGTGATCTGAAAGAAAGGGATAGGAGCACGGGCTGTGACTGTGTGCATCAGGACCACATCAAGGAGAGCAGTTGTGGGTAAAAGAAAGTCCTTCTTCTCTTTCATGTGGTTATCTACAGGTACATTCACACTGTGGGCCACTCTGTGAATCTTACCTGCTTTCCCAGAAAACTGCTATCAAAAAGGCTTTGCTCTTTGAAAGCTAAAGGAAAGAACAGGATGCACGGATTGAAAAGTCTTGATTATGAAAGGTGTCAGAAGTGGGCTCAAGTCTCACTGGGGAGTCAGCTTCCAGAGGGAAACACTGAAAACTCTCTTCAGCTGAGTCACAATACAGTAAGATGAGAGAACACTGAAAAACCCACATTTTGTGGATGCAAAGCAGATACATGTTTCCTTCAGTTGTGGGAAGTAGGTCTACACCTTTTACTAGGTAATGATGATGCTCTAAAAGAGGATTTTAATCTAGATTTACACCTGCCTGAAAATCTGGTCTATTTGGCCAAATATTTTTGAATAGAACTCCTCCTGCAATTACTGAGAATGCCATTACCAAGGATAAGCAAGCTTGCTTTAGCCTAAGAGCTATCCCAGGATCGGTCATCACTCTATTGCTTTTATGAGATCCAGGTGAATGGAGGGGAATTGGATGTTCTCCGATGGCTCCTGCAAATGTGAAAATCTCTTTGGCTATTAGTGCATGGGTATAGAAACATCAATCATAAGATTATACCTATACAGAAGCGCTTGAAAAAAAACAGTCAGGATGTTTCTTTGTTCCTATGTATATTTAATAATAATACATTCCCTTCTGAGTTGCCTCATTTAAATAGGAGTATCTGCCTGCAGTACAATGTGTTGCTGGATTAAGGCTACAAAACATGCAGGCATCAACGAAATATTGCTTTCTGGCAGCAAGGGTTTGTTGTATCTTGTTAGTTAAGAGTTTCATTTTCAGCCCAGTATACTGTGCACGGGATGGGCTGGGCCCTCAGGCTTTTGCTTTAAATGAATGTTTTAAATGAGAAAGCAGCGTTCCAGAGAAGAGAAATTACCTGAATATCACACATCTTCTGGCACATATTTCTGGTCCATAGTTTTGACATCTGAATTAAATTAAATTGGTATCTCTATTCCTATTTCAGAAGGAAAATTTTCCAGGCTTCCATTGTTGGAATGAGGGACCGAAGGAAAGAGAGATGCAAAAGGAACCAGGGAGGATTTCCATTTGCAGATAACTAACAAGTTATAAACACCAAAATGAAACCAAGGTTCAGTAATTATGCTAGAATGATCACCAGGACTTATAGACAAAAACAGAGCCTAGAAGACTGATCCAAATATTTAACATGATGCAAAATTCAAAATCTGGAATTGCATTTGCATTGCTTTTGCATTTCAGAAGGTGTGTGCAGAGAAAATTGAATTGAAAATAACTGATTTCTCAAACCCACAAACTGACTGAATGTAAGGTGGAAAGTAATTGTTTAATAATTATTACTCCCCAGCTTTGCTTGTTATTCCTTCGTTTAACTGAGGAGAAACAGCAGATTCAGTGCAACTGTGCAAACCTTATCTTTTTTGTGTGCATTATTCCTCGGGAGGACTCATGACACAATTACTAAATTTTCCATTGTCAAGCTTTCCCACAGACTACGTCCTTCAACATTAAAATACCATGACTGAAGATTAATATGCAACAAAAAACATGACAGACAAGGCTTTAATTACGTTGTGCATGGGGCTTTAGCACCTTCTTTATCAGCTCTGATTATGGGTCTGCCAGAGCTTGGCATCTGCCGTTTTAGAAACACACAAATGACAGTGAACGCTAAAAGAAAACAATTTCTTTTGTCAAACCAAAGAATCATTTAATTTTACCGGAATGAAGGAAGCATAAAAAGAAGAAGGATCTACAGTCATGTTGGCCTTACCCAGAGGCAAACCCAAAGATAACCCAAACAGTTTCAGGTTACTGAAATTTTGATGAAAACAAACATCTTGGTGATTTTAGATTTCCATACCACTTGAATACGCAGGAGGCTTGTGTCAGCCCTCTGTTCCATGCTCACCCTTTGCTTTTATGGCACGTCTTTTTATAGCACAAATTCTTACGTGGTTGGAGCAACCAAATGTAGCTGATAAAATAGATAAACTCTGCATCTGACTTTTAGCCTGGCTAACAGTGGATGCTGGAGCTACTGATCAACAGCAAAAGGTACTTACTTTAAATAATGGACTTTGGGGTGATTGGTGTTTGTGCTGCTTGTCACAATTTTCATTCCCATGTAATATCTCCTTGAGAAATTAAAAGTTACACCGTACAAGGTAGTGCCCTCTGTCCAATCCTGCTGGGAGAGGATGTTGAGTCTAGAGTACTTACACGCAAAATAAATTGGCTCTGCAAAAATAATCAAGCCAAGTTCCAGCTTTATAACATGATACTACAATATAAATATACTTTTTAATCCTACTTTTGTAGGAGCTTGCTAGCGGATGGCCTGGGACAGGTCCACGGCTAACATGAATGGATGGAAATGGGTGAAGACCTCAGCTGGACTTGGAGCTCCTGTCGCAGCAGATGTTCACACATTTTTCACTTTCCACTTGGAAACACCCTTATTTTGCTATTTCTGAAATGTTCGAGTGAGGTCCTTCTAAGCACAGAGAGGGAGAGGGGAAYGAGGGGTCAGAGGCCAGCGGTGGTCCAGCGGGCAGCGGTGCGCTGGGGAGGGTGGGGGGTGTTGGGATGGATTAATCCATTTAGGAGAGGATTCATAAAGGAAAATACTTTGGGAAAATCCAGTTTTCTACAGTCCATACAACCACATTTTCTCCTTGTGCAGTTTGTGGGACTGCTACATATATTTCAGCCTGTTAGGCTGAAATTTTGTGAACATGGAAGGGTTATGTTTGGTCGTACAGTAAGAAAGTAATGCAAATAAGTTGCTTCTGTCCTTAACTCAGCCTGAAGCACAATCTTGTTTACAGCCAGGTTACAGCAGTTCTTCTTTATCAGCTTGTACACACAGACATGTTTATTGAATTTGCATTTCTGCTTACTGATTGCTAGCCCTGCTTTTTACCAAGGCTGCCAATAGCTGCATTTTCATCTGAAAGTGATTTATACATGTGCGGTTTTTTCTTTTTACTTCTCCCAGTTCTTCAAAAATTTTCTCTTGTGGAGAAAGGTAACATTTTTCTCTCCATGAGGAATTGTATTACTTTCAAAGATATTTTAGTCCTTATCATGAGAAATATGCGGAAAAGTCAATCACTTTAAAATGCCACTGCACTATCAAGGTTCCTTGTTCTGCATATTCTGAATACTCAGGAATTAAGACTAAATGAGCGGGCTGCCGAAGGAGGAGGTGTCATCGCAGTCACTGAGGGCTCACTTGGGAAAGACAAGCGACACAGGGCCGGAGAGGGGGGCCAGGACCCCAGCCCAGAAATCACCTCATTCTAATTAACTCATTCCCACCCAGGCTTTCTGAGTTTGCTTTTCAGACATGCTAGCTGCAACTCGAGGTGAATCTAATTGAAATGGCAGTTGTTCACTACTGCTTGTGAGTCTCCCCACAATTTCAGGAAGGTTTTTTGCAGGTTACTGCAACACAAGTAAAATGTGTTGGACAAGATATTGGTGTGTCCATTAGAAAATATGAAAAACCCTACAAAGCCCAGATTGATTTTACACAGTGTAAGCATACATTTCTGTGTTCTTCACATTTTACTGTAGTAATTCTTCACATAAGGTAGAATTTATTTTCTTCTTATTTCATGTCATTAATCTTTTAACAAAAAAAAAGAGGTTTTTGCATATTGTCATCCAAAATTTTAGCACTATGAAGCAGATGAATTACCATGAGCTCTATTTGCAGATGCACGGTCTTGGCTATCACGGCGGGATGTGAGAAGCTCAAGGTCAAACAGTGAGGCAATACTGAAGGAGAAAACATGCCCTGCAGGACCCGATTCCTGTTCCAGCACCTCTCTGCTGGTCCGTCATCCAAATTAGTGTGGGCATGGAAGGAAGCCTTAGGAAAGGTGCCAAAAATCAGTGTACCTAGACAAATGATAGAAAGCAGAGGAGAAAGGGAGTGTACCATGTCTTCGAATCCCTCCCCCTGCCCAAAGGCAGGTTTATTTAGCTCTGCCTCTGCCACTCCTGTTAGTTATTTGTCCAACCTGTTCTTAAAAAACCAACACCCGCGATTCCCTCCCTTCCTTAGGCAATGTCTTCTGGGAACTGGACTGCATATCCCGCGTCCCTGGATTTGCCTTTCATTGCAACAGTTCTGGGGGAATGCCATTCACATGCTGACTTGTTGTGGCTAGTCGTCATAAAATTCCACAAGATAAGACATTGCATGGGCTGCTGCCTTTCGGGGTGTTTGTCTTCGTGGGTAAGGGCAGGACCCGTCAGAGGCTGGAGCAATGAGGGAGGTTTTGCATTAGCTGGTGAGGGGTGGATGTAGACTGTGCATATGCATGTAGGGGTTTGCAGACATACGTAACATAAACCATAGCCCTTTGGTAAAAGTTATAAGGTGCCTGACCCAGCTAGAGAGCAGGGCTAATGTTGTTGTGGGTATGCACAGGTCAGCAAAGTGGTAACATAGCGGAAGAGTTTCAGAGGAGGGTCTTTCTGAGCTTGGAAGCAGGAGGACGGCAGTATTAGGAGTAAGCAGAGAATAGGAGGGAAACGAAACTTTGGAAAACATGTACGTTTTTAAGATGGTACAATACAAAAGTGGTAGGGCTTTTTGATAAAACCTAAGGTATGGATTTTCAACCTTGCAGCCCTAATGGCAGAGAACAAAATATTAATAAATCACATTCCTTTTCCTTTTTTTCATTGAGCCTTGGTGGGTGCTTTTTTTATACCACTCCTTGTCTACCTGGTACTTATTCTGTCTAAATTTCAGTACATGAGTTAATATCTATAAATCAAGACCAACATGTATCTCTGAGCACATTAGCCCTTCCTAGTGACTATATCCATTGTAATGAATATTGTATTTTAATAATTGATGTTTCACATGCTATATTTTGCCCTTCTTTGCACTGGGAGCCTAGCCAAATGCATCTGAAGCACTCCTTGTAAGTGGAAGGTAATGATAAGTGAAATGACAATACGATCTTTTTCCTTTTGAAGACRGACAGAATTTACATCCTAAATTCAAGTGAAATTTCAGCTCAACCACTGGATCCTTGTCAAAATGCTAAGGAATTGAGGTTTTGAGATACCTTCTCCAAATTCACTGGAAAGGAAGTCATGAAACATTCATGTAAGTAAATTACAGCTCCACACCCTATTAGTCATGGAACTTGAAAGTAATTTGAAATCTTGAGTATACATGAATTATTGAACAATGGGTGAAAATGAAAGAAAATGGGGACTATAGCTTGCACTTCCACCATCTGTGTAAATTGCTACTCTGATTCTTCTGTTCAGTAATTTCAGGGCAGTGTTGAAAGAGCAGCAGAAACCCATAATATTTAAAGACCGTAGGATCCTTATTACATAGCAAAGCCAGAAGGCAGCAACAGATCAAAGATGAGAAAAGACTTAAAGGGAATGTGGAGGGTCCCACTTAGTCCCACCTGAGCTCGTGGCTGGGTTGGGTTCTACACCTTTTCAACTGGTTGCCCTCCTCCCATTTGGTTGGTGAAGGCTACCATATTTTGTTAAAGACAGCTGGGACAAGCTATAAACCAAAGCATGCTCTTACCATCACCCCTGGCAGTGATGTGAGCTCTGTCCAAGATCTATGGGATGAAAGAGGCGAAATGAAGCTACAGAAACATTTCAAACACTTTGAATAAGTGTTGTAAGACGAAAAGGAGTCTAAAATGTATTTAATCACCTAGCAAAATTTCCTGTCATCCAGGAAAAGAGAATAACAGAATATCCATTAAATGTATTAAAGATCACAGTGAATTTCAAAGGTACCTGTAGACTTCATATAATACAGGGATAGGCACTGCAGATTAGCTATATAGAGCTACAGATTCAGCTTTTAGAATTGACCTCTGAGTAACCTTGAATTTTGGAAAAGCTCTTTTTTCCTTGTGTTTAGTTTTTTTACCTACTCCCAACATAATTTTTATGTGGCCATTTACCTAAACAATTTTAGGACCCTTCTTTACATTCTTCTCCTTTTCTTGGTATGAAGCTCTGAGTAGCGCTTTTTTTCTCTCTTTAACATCCAAGTCTCATTCAATTTTCCGAACTGCTCAGCGCCAGTGACTTCAGTCATTAGCTGTTCCTGTATCCTCCAGATTCCCCTTCTGAAACTGGAAAATCTTTAATATGGGCTCTTTTTGTTGATCCTTCCAGTTAATTTAACTGGACATGAAACAAGAATACCTTCTGTGGCCAGCACTTTTACAATAGCCTCATGTTCTAACAAGACCAGATACAAATCCCTTCTTTGTTCAGGAATTTGTCTCTCAGTTGCAAACTGATGAGGAAATTTCTTGGCTATCAAACCAGATATCTGATTTTCATCTCTAATTGATATCTGGGAACTGAAAACCTTCCTTAATGATATTGTCTTTTATAGTATTTATCTTCCTGTATTATTAATATCTTTTCTAGTAATCTTAAGGAATCTTTTTCTATACCATCAGCAGTACTGAAGAGATTACAGCAGTCTGCTATTTATTTCTCTTTTCTCATTAGCATAAATGCTTCAACACCAGAGATCAAATCTTGATTGCTATTAGACTGTGTTTCGGTTTTCCCTACAGTATTTATTTTTATATTCTGCACAGTATTTCCAATTCCCAGATTTTCTCGTCTGGACTCCTTGAACTTCTTGTACATCAATTCTCAGTTGGTTCTCACTGGTATTTTCTAGTGACCTACATGGAAACTCATTGACCGTACCTTCTATCTGATGACTTTTACAGGAATTATTCTCTCTCGCAGTTYTGTTTCTGCTGTTTCATTACCCATTACTATGCCCTTACTTTCCTTCCTTCCTTTTTTTCTTCTTTCTGATCAATAACAAGGGTCTCCAAGAGCCTCTACCAATCTTCTCCCTTTAGTTCATAAATTAAAATTCATAGTCACACACAGACCTCACRCACAGACCTCACACACAGACTTCGATAGAGTTCAAGGAGAGTCCTTTCTCTACAAGTGCTTTCTGATGCTTTCTAATGAAAAAACTTTCTTCTACCATCAGTCCTTGTGCTAGCTTTTAATATTTATTGTTTTGACATGTCACTGCATTAAAGCCAGCCAAGGTACAAATATCTGTTAGTAAATGAGTTTTCTAACCCCGTCTATACTAGAAATGTTGCTTCACTATTGTCTCTGAGAAGCTATGATCCCTCAGTTCAATAAAAATTACGCTGGCAAAAGGCAAAGTTGGAAAAGGCAGACAAGTTGCGTACTTGTAGTTTATTTTAGAGTGAGCTGTAGATGTTAGCTATAAAACCAGTTTTGGCAAGTACAAGCTGTACTATCACAATGGCCACACTGGCACAGCCTACATAGTACTGGAAGGGCCAAGTGGCAAGCTCACTCTGCAGTCATGAAATGAGATATTGGTCATTGTCTGCAAGTATGCACATGAACCTCAGTGTGCTATTTGTTAATTGTCACAGGAGACTTGTATGAGAAGTTTCCAATCAGCAGTTTGGAGCCAGGCCATGCAGCTTAGTTTGCCCGTCTAAATCAACAGTTCACGAACAGGTTAGTTTGTGTAAGTTAGCTGGCACCTAGACAAAAGTCAGACTGAGAGGAAACAGGAGTCCTTTGTGAATGTCTCACAAACAAGAAAAGAAACTAATTTAATCAAGTACTATAAAAAATAGATAGTATGATCAGTTCCAGTTTTAAGCCAGAGCAGTGTTACTGAACCAGCTATAAGAATATGAATCCAGATTTATATAGTGACAACTTGCTAGCCAGCTTTTGCAAAATCATTGTGCCATTTAAATAGTTAATTCACCTCTTTTAGGTATCAGGGCCCCAGGCAGTGATAAGACAGCTTGTGAAAAGGCAGCTTGGACAGTTTGGGTGCTTGCTGGTTGGTAAAGTATTTATAGGATACCTATGGTTATCCCAGGTGAGGTGGACTGCATATTGCCATGGATACTGTGGTTAACGTAGGCTAGGACAGGAAATTCCTTGAAGAAAGGTAGAGGTCTAGGAATCCAGGGGAAAAGGGGAAATTCTGCTTCTCCTTTTACCTGTGTGAATGTAACATATCTCTCCTTCCTGTTTTGTAGCATGCAATTTCTATACATCCATTTCCAATGTGATAAACAAACAAACATAAAAGCCTTTGAGTAAAAGTATAACCTGAAAAATAAAAAAGGGCCAGAGGTTTTACCCTCCAACTCACCAAGGGCATTGAGCAATACCCAGAAAGGTCTCTTCATCTCAGTTTGTACCTCTGGACAAGTCACAGAATAACCAGTATCTGGCTTCCTACACAGGTAGGCTTTTAACCCCATTGTGCAAACCCGGGGAAGAAGCAGCAATGACGTAAGGAGGTAAATTAAAGACTGGGAACAGGAACAGTTCTGGTCTCTGTCCCCCCTCCTTTTTTTCCCCTCCCAAATTAAGAAAACTAATACCAGAATTTTTAATGGGGATGAAGGGGTAGCAAGGACATGACTTTTAGCTGTGACAGAGAAGGGACATATCTTGCTGTTTCCCATTCACCAAACCTTTTAAGACCTGCGAAGGGGCCCATGGGAATTCAGTTTGTTTGCATGGAGAGTGACCAGCCACGGTGTGAATTTTCTGTTGTTACTTTACTTAGCACTGGAAAGGAGTTACCAACTCTATTTGAGGCTCCATCAATGCTGTTAATGTTGCCACTTTGGGTAGGCTGAGTTTATCTCAACAGATAGTCCTCAGAGCCTGCTAAATTTAAGTGCTGATGCTAGTGTTTGAGAAGTAAAGTTACACCAACAGTGCCAAGCCAAAATAAGATCCAGATAAGTGGAGCCATTAAAAACATGGGCTATTACTGCTGGCAATATTCTGTTTCTTCTTCCAGCGTTGCCTTTATTTAAACGACAGCACCATTTACTGGAAATAGCAGATGGAGATTTTTTTTTATTATTTACTTTTTTGCATTATTCATTCTTTATGATCAGCATTTCACAAACTGTGAAAATGGTAGCAAATTCCTATTTCATTCCTCAGTTTTAATTTTCTGACACCAGACATGTCAACACCTGTGTGCGAAGCACTGGTCACATCCCACAGCGAGGGAAGGGAGCACCACACAATCCGGGAGGGCTCTCTAAGCTGCTACCTGCTTTCACATAGTGAATATGCTACACATACACTGGGAGACTGTTGGTGGTGTGGATCATTCAACCATGRTACATGACTCACTGCTGAACCATCACATCAGCTGGTATTAGTTCTGCTACCTAACCCATATAAATCCTATGTAATACATGGCTATTCAAGTATATGAAGGAAGATGGGCATAGTGAAGATAAAATGAAGAAGAAAAAGAAGGATTATGCAGGCATTAATGCTATGGGCCCTTGCTGTGACATACACAATGCATTGCTTGGTGCTGTAGGTGCACCCTTATTCTAGCTGTGATACGCCAGGAAACTTTCCTAACTTTGTTCTGCAAACCCCCACTGCATGTTCTTGGCAGCATCTTGCTTTTATTGTGGTTAAATATCACTTTACACAAAGTGCCCAGGGACACAATGGAGCATTAATCACTACCAGAAGACAAGTATTAAATACCATGCATGAAATAATAGTGAACTAGTACCCAAACAGAGTCCCACAGGAGAGGGAAGTTTCCCTGTTCCTCCGGTGCAGGTGCAGGCACAGCAGTGCCACCTTCCTGCTCCTTCTCCTTCCACGAAGCTCCCCAAAAGCCAGCCAGTTCCCCACTCTCCAGGAACAGAAAAGCCCTTTCCTCCCCCTGAAGGAAAGCTGAAGCTTGCTGATGGAGGAATATCCAACTCAGTCAGCGATCTGATCATTTGAAAGCAGCCCTTTTTGCCCTGGAAGTTAATTTAAAATAAGCTGCATTTTTTGATGCTGTAAGAAAGCTTGGCTGGTTAGTCCTCAAAGGTTGCAAACAACGAGAGAGAAGGGAAGGTTCCTGTTGTGCTATGGCAACTGTCAAAAACCCGTGTACACATTAGCAAGATCAAGCGTTTGCCCAGCCTGGGAAAGAGCAGGTAAACACCATGCTAATCCCTCTGGAGCTGAGGCGCATGGGCTGCCAGGACATACTGCTTTCGTCAAGAGATGCAAGAAGTCAGTCAGGATTTGTTTCTCTCCTTGCAGTTTGTTTATTCAAGGCACCTACGCTCTGATGGTTCATGCTTTACAAGGCTGCCCCACTTGTTCCTTGTCGTGCAGCCGTGCTGATTGAAGTACAAGGGAGCATARCACGAAGGGAGAGGGAAGCTTCAGAAGGTCAGCTTTGCACTAGAAAAACACAGAGCAAGCTGATGGCAAGGTCCCAGGGACCTGTAAGTCATGGGCTGTAAGCTCTGCTCTTCCTTAACCATCAGACCTATCTGGCTCCAGCAATACGTTCCCAACTAGCTAAACCGGGTGTTGAGGATGCATTTATAGCACACGATAAAAGGCCTTTGAGCCTATGCAGAAAGTATATAGCCATCTAGGACCACTGCTTATGGGGCAGGGGGACCATAAGGGATTGGGTGCCTGAATCAGGGTTTCCCCATGGGCACCTTCATCCCTTTGGGATCCAGACTCCAAAGGCTGAGGGTCGGTATGATCCAAGACAAGCTCAAAATGATATCGGGTAGCTTGACTCAGAAATGCACCAGGGCTAGATTTAATTTTTACATCCTCCTAATAATACTGAAAAAAGATTGTGTGTATCTCTACCAAAACCTGAGACAGTACTACAGACTGTGCAGAACACAGGCACTATTGCTATTAGCCTCMGAAGCATAATTATTATCGGGCCATGTGAATTGAAGGAAAAAACCTGATTCTGAAACTTGATTAAGCATTGAGGTGAACACCACTTTGAATCAAGCCAGGCTGGTACTATTGAAGAAGAAGAAAGTCCTGAAGAGCTGAAATGGCAATGAGCGAGCCTGGTGACACTGGAGAGCTGCTTCCTCATTCATCCGGACCCATCAGCATCTGAGGAGCAGCGGTTTGGCTAAGGTACCTTGGAATACGTTAAGAGAGTCTTGTCTCTGTGTAAATTGTTTAGGTTTTCTTTTAACTGTCTTTCCAAACCTGTTTTCCTAAACCCTTACTCAAAACTTTATAATAAAAAAATAAAGATTCATTTAGCARCGTTTACTGGATGTTAGCAGCAGGTAGGGCCTGCTAAGCCTTGTGGAGGAAATGCCGCTTCCACAAAGTGAAGATGTTGACATGAAACAGGGTGTGCAGCGGGAGACCTGTCCCCCTCTGCCCGTCCTGCTGAGCAGGGCCACCACACAGCCAGGGATGCAAGACAGCCAGTGACAGGGGAGCTGTCGCAAGAGCTTAGTGGCCAGGACGTCTTGATAAGGTACAGAYGAAACCCAGGCTGCATTCCTGTGTCCTGCAATGTTTACAAATGCTTCCTGAGACAACAAAGAAAAAAAAATAATTTGGGCTTGTTAATCTGAAGGAGGTGACACAGAGACTGCTTCGTCCACACAACCCAGGTGAAGACGCAAAATCACACATGCATGGAGCTGAGGAGAGTTGGGCAACTCTGCACCTTCTGTATTGAAAACTTGTCCTCAGCTGAGGGGCAACCAAGAGAGGACAGTAAGGAGTACTCTTCCCTGTCTGAAATTAAGGGAGTTTTGGGGTGGAAATGCAGGAATGCATCTCAGTCCATGAAATTTCTTAAACTGCATCGAAGACATTGATGAAAGTCCAAAGTTTACTTGTCATCCCTTGAATTCCATGTACTGTTGCTTGTGTAGAAAAAAATTATGGGTTTGCTGTCTTAAGGGGAGGAGATCATGAAAAATTCAGAGGGCTCACAAACCTGTGGTGAGGCAGAGTTGATAAACTGGCTGCTAATGAACTGCCAGCTCCAAGAGAAGGGAGTGAGTGTTCATGCTGCAGCCAGTAACTGCAGTGAGTCTTGCTCTCCGGTGCTACAGCCACCTCACATGGCAAGAGGATGGTAGATGACTCAAAAAAAAAAAAGGTTTCAAAATTGTTTTGGTTCTGACTTTTCTTAAAAATGTGCAAGTCACAACTACAACTGGCAAATTTTTAACTTCTGAAGGCAAGAGCCATCCTTTTTCTACATTTCTCTACCACATAGCAAGTAAAAGGGACCTTAGACTACCTCACCTCACCATTACTTCTACTACAACTTGAATCCTGTGAAATTGGTGGAGGTTTTCTGGAATAAAATGGCCAGAACTCATAATCAGTCTGAACACCCTGAAAAAACAGTGACATGTTCGTGATATGACAAATAATCCAGTTTATATTTCACTGTTTACTTTGTAAGCAGGGAGAGCTTTGCTCTTACCAGATTTTTCCCTACAGTTTTTAACAGCAAGATGAATGTATGGCACTTTGTGAATGCAGCAGCTGAGTTCAGTTTCTTTGCTCTTTAAAACTTTCTCTGCTTTCTCTCTGTTTAAGGAAAATCAAGGAATGCAATAATTACTTACCAGGGATTTGCTTTTTACATGACGAATGCAAATGCACAGGATGACAGCTGAGCCTCACTGACATCGGTGCCTGCTTTTAAGGCTTCACAGAACCGTCCTGTAAACATTAATGGCATTTGAGTAATTTCTTCTGCCTCCTCACAGTCATACAGAAACTATTGAACGTTGAGGCAATGAGGGAGGTAGAGGAAGCCTTTGGTTTATGATGCTGTCCACAGTGTTACAACCTTCATGAAAGTTCAGTCTAACTTAGAAGATTTATAGAGTTTGGAGACCTTTTTTATCCGTGTTTCCTACCTATATAAAATAAATAAAAAACAGACAAGAAAGCTTCCTAATAGGGCAGTCTAGATCTGAAGAGCAAATTAAGGTCAATTCCTGCAAAGAATTCAAGCATGAGCTACTTTTCTCTTTCGAGTAGTTTTACTTACGTTAATAGCCACTGTTCCTCAGTTTATGAATTRTTCATGTGCATGAGTCTCCACAAGACTTGAGCCTGCAGGTTACAAACTTGTATTAAGCACGGAGTGGCTTAAAAATATATTGGTAAAGAAGTACAGAACAACTTTTAGTTGGTGCTAAAAAGAATAGCAATAACAACAGTTAATTATTGTGAATAAAGATGGTTAAACAAACACCATCTACATAAGGAGAATCTAGTAAATATCTTCAATACATCTTCAACACATCTTCAACATGCTGTATTGCATATTATGATTTCATTTTATGTAGGAACATTTTAAGGAGCATATGGCCACATTCATCCAGAGGAAAATACACACACATTAAGCAGTACATGTCAGGCAGAGGTTTTGGCAGAAGAATGACAAGTCTGATTTAAAATCTTGTTTATTTTCTCTTTATATCCACCAGTGTGTTCTCAACTCTTCTAAACAAGGTGAGCAACAATTTTGGGGAGGTTGTTTGTTCTGGTGATGTTTTTTACAGTGGTGGCAATTCCTAGTGGTTCCCACCGCCTCGGTGACTAATGGCAAGCAGCATCAACCTTCAGGACCCTGGTCCCCACTCCCCGCAACCAATGTCTGTTAGCATCGCTCAGGATACTGAACGACTCGACAAAACAGCATCTTCAACATGCACGAGGAGTCTCACCTACGAACAGGATCCTAGGAGGTCCTCTCTGTATTTGATCCAAAGTTCCCATTAAACAGGCAGAGGCAGCTTGTGAGACCTGATAGCTTCTGCTGGTTCCTGTAGCAGTTGGTCCACAGTTGCTCCCGTCCGCTTGTAGGGTTCTCCCACCCATCGTTCTTCCCTCTGCTGAATGCAGCAGGGATCGGGGAAGCAGGCACCAAGCAGGAGAGCACAGCACAGAGGCAGAGGTCAGGCAGGGAAGGGCGAAAAATAACGGCAGTGTGAGGAAGAGCGAGGACGGTACATGTCAGGAAAGAAGAAGAACTGGAGGCAGTGGTGGAGGTGGGAGGGAAGGTCCCAGCACTCATGGGAGGGCTGCGGGGCTCTGGCTRTCTGCACATGGATGCACTGGGAGGAGGCTGAAACGACATCTCCTCCATACCGGGGCTAAAACTTCTGCAAGAGCTACAGGTTTCAGTCACAAATTGGCAAGGTCCTGCATCAAGTCATTTTTCTTCCATCTTGGTGCTTGTTTGTTGGGTTTGTTTTAAATAACTGACATGTGGCAGACTCATCACATGTGAAACCTCTCCAGGAAAAGCTGAATGCATGTATTTTATTTTTTATCTATATACCATATCTGTTATACACCATGTGCCAAAAAAAATTTTAATACTCAGTAACAGGACGTGTGTGTTGGAATTGGAGCGAGTGGAAGAGGTCAACTGCACTTAGCAATGTCAGGTTGCAGYGGGTATAATCCAGTCTTTTGCACTCAAGAGTTCATGCTTTTGAAAGGCAGCCACACTCAGAAGAGCACTGTGAAATTTCCGAAAAAGAAAAAAAAACCTCAGCCCAAAGACAGGTTGTTCCYGTATGCTTACTGAACTTGGGAGTGTGAACGCACGTTCAAATGGCATTGCATGTGTAAATGAAACTCCTGGGGTGAGAAGGCTGTAGCGTGGCAGAGGAGAAAGCAAGCTGGAAGCTGTTTCTCTGAAATGTGAGGCAGTGACAAGGTGCAGGCGGGTGTCCCRGGGCACAGGGTGAGGAGGCACTTTGCAGCATTCAAGTGGCTGCCAGGAGCTTGGTGGTTTTGCTGCAGCTCACCCCACACACCATGTTTGTGCCTGGCACAGTGAAAGGCAGCAGCTCTTCCCTCTCGCTCCCACCGCCGTGACTCTCCTGTGGCCACCAGGCTGCAGCGGGGACCACGCCATGCATCGGGGAGTGCCATGGGCATGGACGAGCCTGGTCCCACCGGTGGGGCAGGAGAGGCAGCTCAAGCACAGGGTGCCGTGACACCCGGACACTATGGAGGCAGCGGCAGTAATGGGGGCGGYGGGTCTGGCACCTGCTTAGCTAATACAAAACCTCCACACTTAAAATGCAGTCAGTCCTGCTGTGTAAGTGCGGAAGGAGGTTTAATCCATACCCTCACCTCAATAGACTTGTTTTAACCCTGGGTCCTTGCCCTGAGTCAGGGGTTGGGGAACGCTGCACTCACCAGCTGCAAACACCCCTGCCCCGGTGGCCCTAACCAAGGGACCTCTGGTCTTTTGCTCCATATTTTCTGCTGAAGCCATTAGTTTCACCCCTTGTATCTGTCCTCTTKGTCTCAGTAAACCCAGTAACTATATCCCATTCTGTGCATCTTATGCTACAAGTTGAAATTTGTCTCCTGCCAGCTGGTGCTGTTTCAGTCGTTCACCTGGCAGTGTCTAAATGCTCCCTCTGCCCCTGTGACCTGCTCCATTAACTGGTTGTACCTGGACAGTAAGGACAGGCTTTAATGACATTTGGATGCTTTCTGCTGTGAGTAGCGGATAAGACATCAGCATATCTGACAAATGATCAGGAAGGGTAGGACCTTTTCCCCAGCACATACTGAGGGATCTGTATGTGCTGGATCTCATTAGCAACATGAAGTAATGAACTGAGCTGTCCTACCTGTTTACCACCAGGTTTAAAAGGTCAGGCTGGGGATGATGTCTGTGAAGGGGTTCAGAGCACTGCAGAGATTGTCACCAAATTGTAAGCATTGTTTTCCAGTATCCATTGTTTAATTTGCAAAGCACGTATTCTTCACCTTCGCTGGGTGCTTTCCTGACCCCTCTCCTTCTCCCTCTGCACGTTACACAGATGCACAGGGAGGATGGGGTGCGTGAGTGCATGGGTCATTGGGATGCTATTTGGGAGACTGGCTCCACCACAGGTATTCTTCTGATCTCGAGTAAATCACATAGCTTCCTTCCTCCAACCCTTCCCCATTTAAATAGTAGCATATGTTTGCCCGGCAGATTACAGCAGTGCACAAGATATCCGAATTGCCTTCCAGCCCCTGTGAGATATAGGATGTATTAGTCCAAGTCAAGTATGACATTAATACGGCTTAGGGCTTCTTGGCTAGTTCTTTGATACCTTTACATGATACAGCACTGAGCCATATAAATGTATCATGTTACCAGTGGTTTTAACCTTTCTCACTTTTGGACCCCTGAAACATTTCAGGAAAGGCACAGACAGCTTCACAAATGTCCGAGATGTAGTTTTTGTGTATGTGGACATCCTTTCCTTAGCCACCCCCTACAGTTCACGTACAGGTCAAAACCTCCTGCAGTAAGTACATTATAACAGGGAATGTCTTTTTTTGCARTAAGCAAACTGCACGCAGTGTTGTGACTGTAAACAGCTTAGCCCAGGCAGCGAGAGCAAGGAAAACGCAGCGGCAGGGGCTCAAGGTAACGTTAGTCATTTCAGGACCCCATGGCGAGCCTGCATAGCCGTCCCGGCCACCTCCTTGCTGTTGTGTGCCCACCCTAAGCAGAGAAAGGCTAGCTCAGGACAGCTAACACGCATACTGCTGCCACACAAGTATAGACATAGGCATAATGTGCTTGTGTACTTCTCCACACAGCTGGCCTGGAGCTTGCCGAGACACTAAGTTGTATCATTATGTGGATCTTGGATTATATTATCCATCTTTCTCTTTCCTTTTTGGAAACATATATTTTCACTCAAATGCAGTTGGAAGACTGATTTTTTTTCTTTTTATCTTCTGYGTGATCTTTGTGTTGATGGGTCTGTTGCTTCTAACTTCAGTGACATTCAAAGTTGTGCAAGTGCTTTGCAAACATGCAAGAAGATGAGTCTCTGCTTGAATGAGATTGTAATCTTTGAAGGCAACARCAAACACTGAGCATGTGGATAACTCCTGAGAGCAGGTCTGAGAAAAGCTGGTCAAAAYCTGACATTGTCATTAGGAGCTAAGTGTTAGAATTCCAAACATTTCAAAACTAATTATGTTCTCTGATTTCTCTTAAATTGTCATTAATCGTGGTTATTATTCTTTATGCTTTCTCATGAAGATGTTGTCACAAGTGTTTCTTAATGTCTTTTCCATTGATTTATCAGAGACTGAAATTTTAGCATGTAAACATTTTAGTAGCTATTTTGGTAATGGTATGTCAAAATATTGGATGAAAAACAATTAAGCATCTCAACACTTTCACAAAATAAGAAAAATCTTATTACTGTGTTGCAAGGAGTTTTGTTCGATGAAAAAGTCATTCTTGCCRAAATCATTTATTGAGAAAAAGCCAGCTGGCTTTTGCAACTCATTCATCTCAGAGAGATGGTGCCCTTCAATCTGCGCAATGCAGAGCCTTGCCCTAGGTTTGAGAGACGGTTTCCATGCCATGAATGGGTTGCTGCCAGGCAGCTGCTGGAGCATGGCTCAGTGTCGGCGAGGCAGGTCCGCCCCCACCCAAGGCAGAGAGACCTTTCCTGCTGTACCCAAATCCTGACTGTTTTTTTCTGCTTTGTAGTCTGTGACACAGAGCTCAGTTTATTCATGTGCATCATTTTATTTCCATCAGGGCATTTACAGAGCAACAATACATTTCTTCATTCGGATTTAAGGCTCTGCCCATACTGCAAATTAAAACAGGTTTGGAAACCGGTCCTTGGCCCGGAGGTTGCGAGGCAGCTCGAGCACTTTACACAGCACTTGACCTGCATCTCCTCAGCAACTTGCCTTGTGCCCCTGTGCCATCATTATTCTTCTGTGGGAGGATTTTTTTCTGGATAAAAATGTCTGAAAAATCTGAGGGTTTTGTCAACTACCTTTTTGTTTGCTGTGGTAGGAGGGTGGCAGTTAGTTTTGCAAAACCTGCAGTATGGTGTGCCGGCGTGTGGAGGTATTTGTGGGTGCAAAGCCCGGACACAGGTTGGAGGATGGAGCAGAGGGAGCCAGCCTGATGCAATCGCACCCATGCTGTCTGCTGGGAACGGGCCCTCGCACGTGGCCTTCCCAAACCTTGCTCAAGCAGGATTTGGGAAAGTTTTAGCTGGCATACACCAAAACCCTGCCTGGAAGCATGTTAACAGTTAAACAGCCAGGATAATCGGTGGGCCAGTGCTGAAACCTGCCTCCTGGCCCTGTTTGAGCTGGTGGTGTGGATACTGTGATGCCTGTGTTCAGGAATAGGATGGGACTGCCTGTGACACCAGGTGTTGGCTGGGGTAAGAAAACTGCAAAACTTCTTTCAATAGTTATTTATTGGGTTCTATTTTAGTTGCATTTTGGTTTGATGCTTCATTGTTATCCGTCAGATCTGATGTTTGTCTTCTTTGAAAATTACCAATTTTCTTCATTCTGAGCCTCCCTGAACGCTCCATTTCTCGCAAGCACCGTGAGCCTGCAGGCAGCCTCTCCTCTTTGCTCACTCTCTTATCTTTAAGAAAATTACCAGTTGGCCAATGATTTTATTTTTTTATTCCCCTCTAGATGTTCTTTTCTGCTACTCTTCAGACACTAGGAAAGTGCTGCAGGGTAAACCTGCTACCCTAACTTTGTATCACATTGGAAAATAAATGGAGAATATGAATAGCAAGTTCCTTCCTGATAGAGAGAAAGTGGACCAGGCTCTAACAAATTGCCTGTGGCAATAACCTTTCATTCCTTTTACCTGGCCTGCTGCAAGCAGGGTACTCTTTCTATGGGGCATTTTCCTTGGCCATGCCAGACCCATACAAACAGACCTGCTGACTCGGTCCAGCGCTGCTGTACATTGCTGTAGCTCTGATGGATTTATATTAGCTGATGCTCTGACCTATTGGCCAAGGCAGGGCATAACCAGGCAACGTTTCTCATGCACCATTTAGATGATTTAAACATTTAGGAGTTTACATTAGCCTTCTCCTTTCAATGAATTCCTCATCTGCATTCAGAAAAAGAGCCTCGTTACCTTAGGACAGAACCATTATTTACCTACCATTTATTTCTCAATATTTCACTCTCACCCAAGAGCACACTAATGCTTCCTGCAGCATGACCAGCCCCAAGCGCTGCCCTGGTCACCTGACAAACAAATCTCAGTGACCATGCTGCAAGGAGGGATGGGGGCTTTGGAGGGTGAACAGGGGTAATCTTAGGAGGATAATGTGGTATTTGGTGGCACTTAGCCATAATGCAACACAGCAAAGGAGGCTTTTTTTAAAACGGATCGAATAAGTAAGACATTAGTAGAAGACCCTTAACCAATGCACTTCTTGTTATCATTGTTATGAATCCTAAGATCAGTACAATCCTTAAAAGGTTTTTAATTTCTGTTTAGAAGCACCTGCCCCCTCTCACAGCACTGAAAGGTAATTTTCTCTTGAAGACAGATACCACATTTTCCTGGACCAGTGACAGTCTAACGCTGTATCTACATCTAGTGGTTTTCCCACAACATTGCCACTGGCTCCGGCGTGGCTGCCAGGGAAGGCGCAGCTCTGGCCAGGAAAGTGGGATGCCCTGCAGTGTGCCTGCCGGGGAGCGCCCTGGGCCGCACCAGCCTTTCCCTGGCACATCAGTCATCACCCAGGTCTGATAAATCTGCAGCTATTCACGTATACAAACTCTAACCCAAATAGGTGTGGATGTCTCTGTGCAGAATAATACCGCAGGAGTTCTTATGTGTCTGTGCTGTTGTGCTGGTGATTTACATCTGGTTTTCTTACATATATCAGTATCGATACAGTCATTAACTCGGTGTCACCTCTGTAGTGCAGTTAATATTCTCAGTGCTTTTATATGTGTGCAGCAAATATAGCTGAAAGGTAGAGAAGACAGGAGGAGACAGAGGCAGTGCAGCTTGCCTTAATTCTTCATTTTTATTTTCCAGAGAACATTATCACTGAACACAATTAGAAGATCGGGGTCCCACCCCTGTCTCTACCCTGCCTCCAGATACATCACTCCGGGCATTTCTTGTTCCCCCTTCCCACCTCTCTTTTCTACCCTATCCCGGTGTAGCCTTATTCCGTGGGTCTTTAGGGCTGGTATTGCCTATTTCTGTACACTTGCATCACACTGGACACCTGTAGGGCCTCAAACATGGATGCAGTTTGGATAATTGTTCCTCAAGGTGAATGCACTACAGAGCCGTAGGTGCCACTCAGGCTGTATCACATGCCTATGGGAGGGGGCACGAAACCCTTGTCCCAGCCAAGGCTGTCTCGGTCACCACATTGCAGTGACTTTCCTCTCCTGTAGCCCCTTCCTCGCTGCCTGTGCTCCCTGCTTGAGCCTCCTGCTTTCCACGTCAGCCAGATGCACGCAGCTGGCTTCACTCCATCTCTCTCTGTGGCTCGGGAGAGGACCCACATCCTTGGCCCCCCACGGCTGCCGGGGAGGTGTGGTGCTGCAGCCCTGGAGCAGCTCACCCCCCAACCACCAGCACTGCAAAACCGGAGCAAGGGATGAGCTGCAGGTCCCGGAGCACTGTAAGTGCCCTGTCCGAGATGTCCATCAGCGTGCCCTGTCTGCCTGCCAGGGTTGCAGTAGATGTCTGCCTGTTTGGATGGTGGCATGAGCTCTGCAGTGTGTTAAAAAGTCCCTCTTTTTCGAGAGCTTCTTCGGCACATATTCAGCAATGGCGGGCAGGCTTCACTAAACACAAAGCTGAAGGACTGCCAGACGGGCAGCAAGATGCAAACGCCTGGCTGAGTAATTTTTATATCATTGTCAAATCCATGCGTTCAAACAGCAGGAGCTGGACCCTTGAAATCATGAAGCTGGCACAACCCTGGGATTTATTTTTAAAGCCATTTGTGCATTTCTCTTTAGTTCCTGTGCACATTCAGAAAAGGTTTTCAAGGTTTTTACTGCAGCCACCGACTGGGACTTGGCTGTTTAATTCAGTTTGCACTTAAACTGTACATGCCTAATGAGGCAATTCTCCTCTAAAGACAAAACCCAAATTCCCTATATAGGTGATCGAGAAAGAGGCTGGGGCTTCTGAAAGCCTCTGGAGTTGGTCTCATAAAAGATATTATCCCTTTCCACAAATCTTGCATTTCTTCAGGCTAGGCACCAAAGAAAGGCACACAAGACCTCCCCATGGAGGCCTAAGTAGCTCCTTCTCTGCACTGACTATATAGAAAACCCAGGTGCTGCCTTTAGAGGAAGTTTTTTTCCTATATTTGTCTGCCACAACTGGGATAGTAAGGAAATATCCGAAGATTCAGCATAAACCTGCGGAGTAAAAGTGCCTATTAGATTCAGCAGCTGCAGACAATAGCAAAAAAAGTCTAGTGTTAAAGATGGCCAGAAAACGTAAGTTGCATTCATGTTTTTTCAGAATTCAAGTAAGATGTGTTCTGGAATAAAAATTCAACCATTTGGCAATATTTCATCAGTCAGTATTTTGGTAGTGTCAGAATTATGTAACATGAAGTATAGTGTAAGAGACACCTAAATATAATATAAAATTTAAAAAAAAATCTAAATTATGAAGTAAAAAAAACCCAAAACACAGTACTTGAAAGGAAAGAAGAAAAGGGTTTATTAAGTCTTGTTTTCCTGAGAAAAATTTCTCGAAGTTAACTGGGACCCACAAAACTTTCTCCTTGGACACAAGGTCATTTTACAAAGGAAAATTGTTTTATTAAAAAGAAGACCAAGTGTAATTGGTACCAATAAATATAAAATCCTACAGCCATTACTAGGCACAAACAGAAGAGAGTCATGAAATACAAAATAAATTCAATAAAAAGGAGCATTGAAGCAACTGCATTTATCTCCATCAAGGTCTCCCTTTTCCCCTCACAATTTCTGCACAGTAGATGTGGCGTGGATGCATTCAGACAACACGGAAAATTCTTACAATGGTCCTTAACCAAATCCAATGAGAACTATCATCTAGTTCGTTCAGTACAGACAAAATAATGAATTTATCATCAGCAGATTCTAGCCTAAAGAATCACGCGAGTTTTCCAAAGAAGGAGTCCCTTTCCAGTTCATCCTCTAAGAGATCAAAAGAGCCCTCAGCAACCAATGAAACAAGTAAGCGACTATTCAAAATAAATATGAGTCAGTCCCAAATACTGACTGTAGGGGGGAAAAAAGATCAGGCAATGTTTTTCATGAGCTCCTGCCCCTTTCCCTCCCCACCCCTGCTCCAAACGCACGTGTTCGGCTGTAAATTTATAACTGCAACTCCTTTACACATATATCATGTTTGTCTGGAAATGAAAGAGTTTTGAGGAAGTTCTTTGTCAATCAGTGTTATTAATGATGTGGTTGTAAATATCACTGTCATAGTATTTACTGAGTAAATAAGTACTGTGTGACCTAGAGGAATATTTTCCCAGTGAGAAAACTGGTTTGAAAAAAATTGACTCATCTTTTTTTCTGTTATACCTCAAAGTCATGCATGGGGTTGGGCACTCATTCAAAGATGAACTCAGACAGTCTGCATCTTACAGGATCAGTAACATGCAGATTTTCTAGATGTATCACTTAGCCTGAAGTCCAACAGGTTGTGCAAAATGGATATATTTGTTGATTGGACTGGAAATAAAAGACATTTATGTATTTTTCCTATAATTTCTTTCTTTTTTTAAAAAAATATTTTATTATGTTTATCTGTGCTTCCAAGTAACTCTCAGGTTTGCCTGGAAAGAGGCCAGCTTCAGCCATTGATTTCCCCCTTTTTTATCAGTATTATCAGTAACCTGCCTCAGTTTCCTCTGCTTTATAGTCACCCTCCACACCATTGCTGCTGTGACAATTCGCTCATCTAAAGCCGGCGTTCATGACTGGTATCCCTGCCCCAGGCTGCTCTCTAGATGTAGCTGTGGTAGGATGGGCACGCTGAGCAGAAAAGAAAGAAGAAAAGGGTTTGTTAAGTCTTCTTTTCCTGAGGAGGAATTTGTATTGGCAGCCAGGTCCTGAGTGCAACAGCTTCACCCCTCGAAACTCAGACCTGGGCTGTCCCTCAGCGCAGTCAGGTTGGGATCCAGCAGATGCAAATTTTTTCCGTCAGCCCCAGTGAGATCATTCCCCTCTCCCCACTGCTGTGGTCCTTCACAGTTATCTTTCTTTTGTCACATCAAAGCTTAGGTTGCTGCTACGTGCTCAGCGTGGTGCCTGCACCTTGTAACCATCTGCAAGCTTGTGCTGTCCCAAAAGGCTATGGGCTGCTTATAAAGTGGAGCTGCACCCTGGCAGCACATAGAGACCGGTATGCTGAGACTGGCTGGACCCTCCGATAAGATTTTGGTGGAATTCAGGGCATTAGCTTAAAGCCGTGAAGTCCTAAACTGTTCCTGATCCAGTCCTTGACTCAGCTGCTAGGTTGTCTCAGCTGAGATCAGCAGAGCTGTTCAATCTGGAGCTTCATCAGTACAAAGCAGAGGAAAGTTGCCTCTGGGGTGATCCCTACTAAAAGTCCTCATCTTCTCATGCATCACCCCTTCTCTCACTAACAAACCCYACAAGCTGTAATGCTCCTGCCAAGTTTGGATCCCTACATTAACGCTGCTGCTCAAGGGAGTGAGCTGAGTGCACTCACCTCTGCTATGGTAGGCACCATGGTTTTCAACATGTAATGGAGGTGTCCAGAGTGCTGGCACCACTGAATGGGTGCCTAGTGATCTTGTTTTGAGATCTGGCTGAATAAATAAAAGCCATTTCAAAGAATCTCTCCCAGTGGCATGATGTATGCTTACGCTTCATCCAGAGAAGAAAGAGTGCATTGCCTCTCCATGCATCCACACCAAGGAGCAAAAGGTCAGAGGGATTTGGGTAAAAAAACAGGCAGCAAGTATCTAAACAGCTGGGCAGGAGCTCAGAAGCACAGTTATGGAGGCTGCCCCTTCCCAAACTCATTCATCAGCCTGAGCTTCATCTCGTTGGGTTACCCCACAGCTTCGTGGGTTTTATCTGATTTTGTGGGGGTCCTCCAAAAGACAAATGGTTTGTCTTCAGAACAGGTTCTCCTGTCATGATCTCCATGAGCTCCACTCACTCACACAGAGCTCCTGTCCTCTTGCACATGTGTAAGTGCCCAAGTGGCATTTCATTCCCTGAATTCAAAGTGCTAAGCAACTAGAAGAGGCCCAGCTTTCTCCCATGTAACTGTAAGCACCTAAGATGGGATGCTTTTCATCTTTTCATCCCATACTTTCTGTACAATCAGCTGAGAAGGGGGGGGGACGTCCATGTTAAAAGAGTAGTAAGACCATTAACTTATATTTCCTTTTGAGAATATCACCCTCAAACTTTGATTTTTAAGGGTCTAGCTTAAAAAATCAAAGCCAGAAAATGCAAGGATTAAGCTGAGAGCAGTTTTGCCCTTCTGACTTTTCCTGAGGTAGGTTTCAAGCTACGCAGCTTTCTAAACCTCTTCCCTTCTGAGGGAATATCTGAAACAGGGATTTCAGGCCATCATAGTTAAGGCAGTTTTCATCTGCCCTCTGAAAATGTTGATAAACTCTGAGTAAACACCCATGTTTCTCCTGATCCATAATTCTGTTGATGAGGCAATGCTACTAACCCAGGTGTTAAACATGTCTTACCCTTTTTACAGTTTCAGACAATAATTTAAGATGCAAAGGGATCACTTCAGGTCACCCGGTCCAACTCTTGCAGGACCCAAAGTCAGATCCAGCTCCGACATTAGATCATGTCACTCAGGGTCACATGCAGTCAAGTTTTGAGTTTTTCCAAGGATGGAGATCCTACTAGAGATTTCAACAGGTTTTCTGGATTTTCTGCCTGCTCACAAATCATCCACAAGTTAATGTGTGCCCTTGGCTCTCACATAAGCATCTCTGTGCCCTTCTGGGGTCATTTCTTACTGTGGTGTTTCTTGCCTTAGACATGTGAGCATGCTTTTCCTTCCTGGAAGCCAGCTGGATCAACCCAAGACACAAGGTTTGCTTGACCCTGTTGCTCAGCTAGGCTTCCCCTTCTTCCCAAAGGGAAGTTACACTTGACCTAGTTGCTGTTACTGAAACTTGGTGGGATGACCCCCATGACTGGAGTGAGGTTATCGATGGCTACAGGCTGTTAGGAAGGGACAGGCAAAGATGGAGGGGTGGAGGGGTTGCCCTCTACATCAAGAAATGGATAGAGTGTGAAGAGCTGTCTCTGAAGAATAGCCACGAGCAGGTTGAAAGTTTATGGGTAAGAATTAGAGACTGAGGCAACAAAGGGAACCTTGTGGTTGGTGTCTACTATAGGCCGCCCGATCAAGGGGAGCCTATTGATGAAGGCTTCTTACTCCAGCTACAGGAGGCATTGTGCTTGCAGGCTCTCGTCCTGCTGGGAGACTTCAACCACCCTGACATCTGCTGGAAAAGTAGCACAGCAAGCTGTAGGCAATCCAGGAGACTCCTGGAATGCATTGAGGATAACTTCTTAAGCCAGGTAATAGACAGCCCTACCGGAGGGGATGCGATACTGGACCTGTTGGTCACCAACTCAAGTGAGCTAATCAGTGACATCAAGATTGGAGGCAGCCTGGGCTGCAGTGGTCATGCACTGGTGGAGTTCTCAGTCCTTAGGGATATGGGTCAGCTGAAGAGTGAAGTCAGGACCCTGAATTTTAGGAAAGCAAACTTCCAGCTGTTCAAGGAGTTAGCCAATAGGACCCCCTGGGAAACTGCCCTCAGGGACAAGGGAGCAGAACAGAGCTGGCAGACCTTTAAGGGCACTTTCCCTAAAGCGCAAGAGCTCTCTATCCCCAGGTGTAAGAAATCAGGAAAGGAAGGCAAGAGACTGGCATGGATGAGTCAAGACCTGCTGGTCAAACTAAAGGGCAAGAAGGAAATGCACAGGCAGTGGAAGCGGGGACAGGTATCCTGGGAAGAGTATAGGGACGCTGCCCGGTTGTGTACGGATGGGGTCAGGAAAGCCAAGGCGTGGCTGGAGCTAAACTTGGCAAGGGATGCAAAGAATAATAAGAAGGGCTTCTACAGGTATGTCAGCCAGAAAAGGAAGGTCAAAGAAAGCGTACCTGCCCTGATGAACAAGACCGACAAACTGGTAACAATGGACAAGTAGAAGGCTGAGGTACCCAATAAATTTTTTGCCTCAGTCTTCACTGGCAATCTCTCTTCCCACAACTCTCGAGTGGATGGACCACAAGACAGGGACTGAGGGAGCAAAGTCCCTGCCACTGTAAGAGAAGATCAGGTTTGTGACCACCTGAAGAACCTGAACATGTACAAGTCTATGGGACCTGATGAGATGCATCCCAGGGTCCTGAGGGAATTGGCTGATGTAGTTGCCAAGCCACTCTCCGTGATATTTGAAAAGTCATGGCAGTCAGGTGAGGTCCCTGGTGACTGGAAAAAAGGAAGCATTGCACCCATTTTTAAAAAGGGGAAAAAGGAAGACCCGGGGAACTACAGGCCAGTCAGTCTCACCTCTGTGCCTAGGAAGATCATGGAACAGATCCTCCTGGAAGCTATGCTAAGGC